>JAUCBJ010006625.1:0-105303 GCA_032718475.1 Nemertoderma westbladi | reverse complement strand
GTAGGGGTGTCTGCAGACTTGTACAAAAAGCTTCAGGTACATACCCTGAAGCCATTATATTTATTATTAAACAATATCTGAAGATGCACAAAAGGCTCCTCTGACTGGATGAATTTAAGCCTCTCAGTTGTAAAGTGATGAATACCAGCGTCTTTGCAGGAGTTATGATATCACCGACGATTCTATGTCATTTAGGCTGAAGGTATTTGGGATTCTAACAGTGCTAGACAGCAGCTTGGTCTAGTGGTGACGTTCCTGAGCTTTCAATCAGGAGGCACTGGTTCAATCCCTAGATGGGGCAGCACTGTTTGGGCACAGCACAACCTTGGCTTTCATTCTTAACAGGTCGAGAAATGGGAGCCAAGGCAACTTGGGAAAAAGAGTGGAAGGGTTTACAGTGGAAGATCACCCATGGTGGTGAACAGGCATTCGTTAGGAAACAGAATGGAAGGGTTTACAGTGAAAGATCACCCATGGTGGTGAACAGGCATTCCTTTAGGAAACAGAGTGGAAGGGTTTACAGTGGAAGATCACCCATGGTGGTGAACAGACATTCCCTTAGGAGACAGAGTGGAAGGGTTTACAGTGGAAGATCACCCATGGTGGTGAACAGGCATTCCTTGGTTTAATGAGCCTAAAATATTCTCCCATTCAATATTGCTAGTAGTTGTTTCCATAAAATGTATCCCTATAATAGTGAAATATAATAATATATTTGCCCTTATATAAGGCAGAAACTGTTTATCACTCAATACATTCACATAATTCACTTTTTCACTTCAATGTTTTTCATTTTCAAAAATTTGTTCCTATTGCCCGGGAATGTGTATTTATTTCCAGTAACTATATGTGCTTGTTTGCAAATTATCTCTATAGGTTAAATTAACTTTCCTTGTTAATTTGTTTTCATCACAGATTTGATAGGGTGGTTTTTGCAAGGAAAGGCAATAGACATAGGATAGGTATATGCTGTTTTGAAACTTGTTATAGAGTTGATAGTAAGTAGTCTTGCTCGTCTTGTTAATAGTTTTGCAGAAGAGATCGCCAAATTCAGAATCTATGCAATTATTAACCTCTCACACTAAGGCTCCAGTTGTTGCAATGTTTACATCATCAATTGCCAATTCGATTACTACTGCAATACACCAAGTTATATCAGTGTACTTGGATCAGTCATCCTCTATTGCAAGGTATGATGTAAGAGCTGCGAATAGAGCTTAAATAAATAGGAGCTGCTACCTGAAACTGAAATAGAACTGAAATTGTGTTTTGAAATTTTTTCCTCAACTGAAACTAAATATTTTGAAATACTGGAAGTAGAACTAATTTCGCCAAAGATTTAAAACTGAACGTATAATAAATTGGAAATCAAAATGTTCATAGAGTACAATTCGTGTATTTAGTGTTTATAAAATGAATATGGAAACTTTTTTTACTATTTTCCATTGCTTTTAACTTATTTATTTTTAAACTACCAATAAAATTATCCGTTAGATGGAAACCACATGGAGTCTAAACGAAGTTTTAACTGCGTCGTCTTCATTCTGAGTTTATTGGACTCGGCCACTAACTAAGCCTTCCATTCCGAGTTTATTAGGACGACTTTGTTATCGGGTTTACTTTTACTCCATCGCCATGTTTACGTTCTATTATAGGAACTGGTCTAGGGCTCTTAACCTCGAATAATAAGTATATTTTACCGAAAATAACTTTTATTGTCGCAATTCACATAATTTCATGAAGTGTGAATTTCGAGTGAATCACGTAGTTTTTATATTGAAATTAATATATCATATCTCTTCAAACCACATAGGCGTTTCGACCGCGACACCGTATTCATCGTGAAGCTTGCAGTTTAGTCGGAATCGGTCATGACTAGTCTAGTCTAGTACAGTAACAGTAGTACTGGTACAACGCAGTGAATTATATCAGCTACTGAATTTCTGGCTGAATTGTTATCAATTCTGCAATTTTAAGCTCCCGCTCTTTTAATTATGACGTTTAATTTTGAATTTTCGCTGAAAAAATATAGCGAACCATTGTTTTCTGCCTCATTCTTGATAAATCTAGATGTTTCCGGCCTTGAAACTACGTGTTTCCGGCCTTAAAACTACGTGTTTCCAGCTGTTTCCAGGTGTTTCCGGTTTTTAGTACGTGCCCTTCAGTCGAAGGTTTCATTATAAAATAGCATAAATCAAAACAATTTTGCACAACAAATTTGCAGAGAAGGCGGGTTTTGTATAATTAAATTAATCTGCTGTTATTCTGTCCGAGCTCGCTCGACTTAGTAAAGTAGTAATAATAACTTTTATTTTCAAGACAAGCGAGAAAAGTATTTTTAATGGCATTCTCCTCTCTCTCCAGGGTGTTTTATTTTTTACCAAAGGCGTAGTTGTTGGCAACATGTCCTACTCTATATACAATCAAATGGTACTGCTACTGGCTGTTTGATCAACACAAGCTGAATAAGGATAACCCACTGTTATCTATTGCCCGCTCCTCTCCTCCTGGAGTAATTATTGACAACTGCACAGTCAGTTACATTATTATTTGGTCTTCGTATTTGTATTACAATTCTACAATAAAATACATGAGTTTGCATGTAGCCCATTTTGGTTTAGTTTAACATTTAATTTATTTGTGCAGATTGTGTTTTTGGCATTATTTTTGGCTGTTTTGTAATTACATTATTTTACCTAGTGTGCTTGTTGCCGAATTGGCAATTGAGGGGCAACGAGCACAAGATCAAGGGCGTAGACAAGGGGGGGGGGGGGGGGGTGGTCTAACCCATCCCCCCCTCCCCTCCCATTAAAAAATAAAAGCTAACTTTAGAAAGGATAACTTTAGGAAGTCCAGTTGCACCCGGAACCACACAGTCTGATATTTTTGAAGATTCATTAAAACTATCCCTTCGAATCAATAATATAATATATCAAGCAAAGCAAATGCAATGCAACTGTCTTTTGAAATACTGTATAATTTACAAAGTAGTCGGTTTGTATACAAACTAGTCAATTTGTATACAAACTAGTCGATTTGAATACAAACTAGTCGGTTTGTACGGTTTGGTTATCGTTGTTATAACATATTACCTGAGTGCATTTGTGCAGAGTTTAAGTCAGAAAGGGAGCCCTTGAATCATCACTGTGTCTATAGTTGTCTATCTTGGTTGACTACTCAAAAATATAATATTTGTAAGACTAACAAGAACAAGACTAAACGGTATAGCTAACAATAGAATGGGAGAATCTTTTATGCTCGTTAAACCAAGGAATGGGTGATATTCTACGGTAAACCCTTTATAGCTAACAATTGTAATTTTATTGAAAAAAAAAACAGCTGGCGGTTTTTCAGTGGATGAAAACTTTGGCAACGGAGATTTGGTCAAGAATATGCGATGGCTAACATACGAATTTGAGTTCATATATTCTACGTTGTTTAATATAAATAAATGTGCAATACAGACAAATGTGCAGTCAGATAGTTCTGAAATAATAAAGAATATAAAAAATTATTATGGAGAAATTCGAACGGTGAAACTCGAATTCTTATTACGTTCTATATACATTTTTACATTCAGGCTCATCAGTCAACCATTACTGACTGACCTTGATATATATTAACAAATTCGGCAATGACGTCTGGGTGGATCGAACTGACGACCTCCAGGTTGTAGGTCTGGCGTTTAACAATTGCGATAGCGGCTCAGATAAAAGTTCCTGGAAATGCTGATATCTTACATCTTGTATGTCGCATCCGCAATTTACTTTATTGGTTTACACATTTTTGAGTATCAAAGCGTTTTCCTGCACTATTATATTACTGCAGAGGTGGAAATGCAAAAGGCATTATTAGTTTTATCAAAGTATAATTAAATGGTTTAACAATTTAAGTGTGCAAAATCTCAACATTATTTAAACAATTTCGCTCGCATTTTTTAACACATAATTTCTATAATAAATATTCCTATTGTTTTATTTTTTGCTTTATTCCTACAGCTGTATGCCACCCTATGCCTTTAAGTACCTATACTTTCATGTGTATAGGTTATTTTAACCTTAGTGTTATTATGTTATTGAATTTTATACATAATTAATGTGATCTGCTATTGTGTTTATATACATTTTTCATTAATAAAACGTTATACTCAACAATAGACGAAATCGGTTATGGGTAGTAATATACATAATAATATACAACACTTAAAATACTTTCGGGTAGCACGATATATATTTTTAATGGGTAAAATGCAGCAGTCACAGAAGAAGTATGAGATAGCAAGAAGTATGGAGCCCATTTTGGCACTTAGAGGGATAATTGAAGAGTTATCAAAAAAGAAAGACTCTGTTATCTGGCTGTTATCTTTGTTGACTTCTTCAAGGCCTTTGATTCAGTCTCTCGCTCACGTATGTTCAGCATACTTTCATTATATGGGATTCCTGAAGAAATTATTGCAGCAATTAGATCAGTATACGATGGTTCGACAACATTTGTGTCTACTGTTGACGGTAACACAGAACCATTTGAAGTATTATGGGGCCTCCCCCAGGGAGACACACTTGCACCATTCTTGTTCATAATTGTGGTTGACTATGTTCTACGCATGTCCTTAGATCATCATAATGATGATGGGGTGATGATAACTCCACCTACTGGCTCCAGAAGTCGAGCAAATTCTGCTAAGTACCTAACTGATCTAGACTTTGCTGATGACTTAGGAGTACTCTCAGAATCACTAGAGGGAGCCCAACGGCTCCTCAGCTCATTAGAACATGCTGCTTCTAGTTATCGTATTATTATTATTGTTATTGTTATAGTCTTCTTTTATTAACTCCAGAAAGACCAAAATTTTGACAGACTTCTGTTACCTGGGATCATGGATCCGGAAGTCAGGTGAGGACCTTCGAATACGTAAGGGAAAGGCATGTGCAGCCTTGAATTGGCTTTCCAGGATTTGGGAGTCACCGAGAATTAATCGGAAACTTAAGGTCCGATTATTTAGAGCAGCAGTAGATCCAGTACTCCTCTATGGGAGTCCATACTGGGCTCTAACTGCTGAGGACACCAAATCTCTGGATGTCACATTCGCAAGAATGCTACGCCGGGTACATTGTG
Organism: Nemertoderma westbladi; assembly: GCA_032718475.1. Classification (NCBI taxonomy): domain Eukaryota; kingdom Metazoa; phylum Xenacoelomorpha; order Nemertodermatida; family Nemertodermatidae; genus Nemertoderma; species Nemertoderma westbladi. The sequence goes on along the minus strand of JAUCBJ010006625.1, from coordinate 100,188 downwards.
TCAATTACAATGCACACATCTCCAACCAGACACTATATAACATTGGAGGTGTCTCATTGGTTCCCCCAAGCTTGACACTAGAACAAAAAAGCCTCCGCTTTGCAGGACATTTCATTGCTTTCGCCGTGAGGACCAGCCAGTGCATAATCTTGTACTTTGGCAGCCTCACGGAGTGAATAAGCATGGTGGACAGCCCATGGCTTTCTTGAGACGCGTCTTAAAGGACACTGGCCTTGAAGATGCGGATGATCTAGCAAATGTCATGGGTGATAGGGAGTTGTGGCGGCGCAATTTTGTCGACAAGCAGACACAGCATTCTGAATAGACGTACATAAATAACATACAGTATACAATGAGAGAAACCCATCACCAATTGCAATTACAGTTTAAATAATAAAAAGTGATACAAATATTGGAGGGAAATTCAAAACGTATTTACATGTGATTAATAACAGCATTCTTAAAAATGCAGCTGCAATGCAGCATGCCGTTCCTAGTAGTATCCTAGTAATGAGATAGCATGTTGTTTACTTTATAGACCCGACGATTATACTGGTTATAGTTGTGCAGCTGTGTAGCACTTCTTTATCTGTAAGATCTCACTCGTTTGCGGCGATATTTTTGCAATGGATGTTTGAAAACAATGTAAATATTGTCAGGAATATATTCAAATTCGATAAATTTCTGATGTTCCTTCCCTGATGTTTATTCCCCAGTAGTTGTAATAAATAGTTATAATCAAGATGGTTTGTTTTGTCAATCAATAATCTATCTCTTTATGCACACTTGGATGACGAAATTGAGCTTGTCAAATTATAGTGTAAAATTTGATATGATCAGAAATCTATGTTAAAATTGTTTTGAACGTATAACAATTGTTAAATGCAAACAAGAAATAGCATAGAAAAATTAATTTTTAAAGTTTATTATTTCAACACTGTGCCTTGATTTGACCATAATTTTGACATTAACTATTATGGATTCCCCGTACTTAGTTCCAATTTCAGCCTTATGCGACTTTAATCCAATGGAAACGAATTTAGTTCCAATTGATGCTAACTTAGTTCCTTCCTATGCAAGCGAACTTAGTTCCAATGCAAGCGAGTTTAGTTCCACTGGATGCTAACTTAGTTCTAATGCAAGCCAATTTAGTTGCACTGGTAGCGAATTTAGTTCCAATGTATGCGAACTTAGTTCCAATGCAAGCGAATTTAGTTACAATGGTAGCGAATTTAGTTCCAATAGATGCGAACTTAGTTCCAATGCAAGCGAATTTAGTTACAATGGTAGCGAATTTAGTTGCACTGGATGCTAACTTAGTTCCACTGCAAGCGAATTTAGTTACACTGGATGCGAACTTAGTTCCAATGCAAGCGAATTTAGTTGCACTGGATGCTAACTTAGTTCCACTGCAAGCGAATTTAGTTACACTGGATGCGAACTTAGTTCCAATGGATGCTAACTTAGTTCCACTGCAAGCGAATTTAGTTACACTGGATGCGAACTTAGTTCCACTGCAAGCGAATTTAGTTCCAATGGATGCTAACTTAGTTCCACTGCAAGCGAATTTAGTTACAATGGTAGCGAATTTAGTTCCAATGCAAGCGAATTTAGTTGCACTGGATGCTAACTTAGTTCCACTGCAAGCGAATTTAGTTACACAGGATGCGAACTTAGTTCCAATGCAAGCGAATTTAGTTGCACTGGATGCTAACTTAGTTCCACTGCAAGCGAATTTAGTTACACTGGATGCGAACTTAGTTCCAATGGATGCTAACTTAGTTCCACTGCAAGCGAATTTAGTTACACTGGATGCGAACTTAGTTCCAATGGATGCTAACTTAGTTCCACTGCAAGCGAATTTAGTTACACTGGATGCGAACTTAGTTCCAATGGATGCTAACTTAGTTCCACTGCAAGCGAATTTAGTTCCAATGGATGTTAACTTAGTTCCAATGCAAGCGAATTTAGTTCCAATGGAAACGAATTTAGTTCCAATGGAAACGTATTTAATTCCAATGGAAACGAATTTAGTTCCAATTTCGGCGAAACTAGTTCCAATTTAGGCGAACTTAGTACCAATAACTAGAAAAAAACGAAAACGAATTAAGTTCCAATTTCGGCGAAATTAGTTCCAATTTATGCGAACTTAGTTCCAATAACTAGAAAAAAACGAAAACGAATTAAGTTCCAATGCATGCGAATTTAGTTCCAATGGATGCTAACTATTTTCCAATGCAAGAGAATTTACTTCCAATGAATGCTAACTTAGTTCCAATGCAAGCGAATTTAGTTCCAATTGATGCTAACTTAGTTCCAATGCAAGCGAATTTAGTTCCAATGGATACGAAATTAGTTCCAATGCAAGCGAATTTGGTTCCAATGGATGCTAACTTAGTTACAATGCAAGCGAATTTAGTTCCAATGGATGCGATCTTAGTTCCAATGCAAGCGAATTTAGTTCCAATGGATGCTAACTTAGTTCCAATGCAAGCGAATTTAGTTCCAATGGATGCAAATTTAGTTCCAATGCAAGCGAATTTAATTCCAATGGGTGCTAACTTAGTTCCAATACAAGCGAATTTAGTTCCAATGGATGCTAACTTAGTTCCAATGCAAGCGAATTTAGTTCCAATGGATGCTAACTTAGTTCCAATGCACGCGAATTTAGTTCCAATGCAAGCGAATTTAGTTCCAATGGATGCTAACTTAGTTGCAATGCAAGCGAATTTAGTTCCAATGGATGCTAACTTAGTTCCAATGCAAGCGAATTTAGTTCCAATTGATGCTAACTTAGTTCCAATGCAAGCGAATTTAGTTCCAATGGATACGAAATTAGTTCCAATGCAAGCGAATTTGGTTCCAATGGATGCTAACTTAGTTACAATGCAAGCGAATTTAGTTCCAATGGATGCGATCTTAGTTCCAATGCAAGCGAATTTAGTTCCAATGGATGCTAACTTAGTTCCAATGCAAGCGAATTTAGTTCCAATGGATGCAAATTTAGTTCCAATGCAAGCGAATGTAATTCCAATGGGTGCTAACTTAGTTCCAATACAAGCGAATTTAGTTCCAATGGATGCTAACTTAGTTCCAATGCAAGCGAATTTAGTTCCAATGGATGCTAACTTAGTTCCAATGCACGCGAATTTAGTTCCAATGCAAGCGAATTTAGTTCCAATGGATGCTAACTTAGTTGCAATGCAAGCGAATTTAGTTCCAATGGATGCTAACTTAGTTCCAATGCAAGCGAATTTAGTTCCAATGGATGCGAAATTAGTTCCAATGCAAGCGAATTTAGTTCCAATGGACGCTAACTTAGTTCCAATGCAAGCCAATTCAGTTCCAATGGATGATAAATTAGTTCCAATGCAAGCGAATGTAGTTCCAATGATGCTAATTTTTTCCAATGTAAGCGAATTTAATTCCAATGGATGCTAACTTAGTTCCAATGCAAGCGAATTTAGTTCCAATGGATGCGAATTTAGTTCCAATGCAAGCGAATTTAGTTCCAATGGATGCTAACTTAGTTTCAATGCAAGCGAATTTAGTTCCAAAGGATGCGAACTTAGTTCAATGCAAGCGAATTTAGTTCCAATGGATGCTAACTTAGTTCCAATGCAAGCTAATTTAGTTCCAATGGAAGCGACTTTAGTTCCAATGGAAGCTAATTTAGTTCCAATGGATGCGAACTTAGTTCCAATGGATGCTAACTTAGTTCCAATGCAAGCTAATTTAGTTCCAATGGAAGCGAATTTAGTTCCAATGGAAGCTAATTTAGTTCCAATGGATGCGAACTTAGTTCCAATGGAAGCGAACTTCGTTCCAATATTTCAATCGTGGGGCTAGCCACTTAGTAAGCGAAGCCTTTTCGTATTGCCACTATTTGGGGGTGGGTCAGGGTCAACAATCATTGTAAATAATTGTAAAACCCTTCTGTCATTTTTTAAAACGAATTATTATTAATGAATTAAAAATATAATTACACATTTTGAAACATATCTGTATATACTGATAATGACTGACTGAGTCTGTAGTAGTATATACTCAAGTCATGCACATTTTGCCATTTTCACACCAAATAGAAGAGCAGTTGTTTGGGTTAGGAGGTTGGGCATTGTTTGGGTTAGGAGGTTGGGCATTGTTTGGGTTAGAGGGTTTGGGCATTGTTTGGGTTATGAGGTTTGGGCATTGTTTGGGTTAGAGGGTTTGGGCGTTGTTTGGGTTAGTTATTTACAATTATTATTTACCCAACCCCCCCCCCCCCCCCCCCCTAATAATTAGTGGCATTAAACAGATTCTTCGCCAACTACGTAGCTCGCCCCACACTAAAACATTGGAACTAAATTCGCATGAAGCTTAAATTGGAACTAACTAATCGTTCATGCTACCCTATTACGTGCTCCATCCATATTGTTCAACATCACTAGCTTTAAGATACAAATTCCAAAGGTGTTGTTTAAAAGGCATTCTCCACATTGAAATTGTTTTTCTTTTGTGGTTCCTGACAGTTCTAAATCTTTGTAAGGACTGCATGGATTACAGAAACCAATTAATATACGACTCCGTGCATAATTATATTGTCCGCACGCCTAAAATTGACCCAAAATAGTCAAAACCTATGATTGTGCTGAATCTATATGCAGCTAAACTAGTATGTGCTAATTACCAGTAGTTAGGGACTGACGAGGGAATTACTAATGTTGATACCATCATGACTCTCCATGTATAATAATATTATTTGCTTGGTCGTTAAGTTAAACTTCCTTTATTCAATGAGAAAGCCAAAAAAATATTAACTTAATAGGTAAAATATCTAATTTGTTTTAATTAAGGACAGATTCATAGCATATCCTCATTAGTCTCCCCCATGGGGAATTAATATGGGATATAATAACCGGGTGAATTATTATGTAACCAATTCCCATTATCAATAATAACCGTTGCTTCTTCTGCATTGTATTGTAGTTACACCTTTGAATATCATGCTGTGATATAATTATTTGATATGACTATGATACCAGCAGTAATTTCCCGATCATTTAGTTTTATCCTATAGTGCTTGAAATCAGTTTATACCAGTCACCAGACTAGGTCATAAATATTTACTTACAATTTGTAGGAATAGGGCAGATTCCGTGGGACATTAAACCAAGAGGGAACTTTAGATGACAATTTCGCAGCTTTCGCAGTTTTATTGGCGGCCCAAACCCTAATTAAAATTCCCATGTGTCCCTAACCTTAGGGCATAATTAAATACAATTTTGCGACTTTGGGTGTAAACATCAAGCCGAAATCATTAGCAGATAGCTATCAGCCGACAACTACAGTCGACAGCTATCAGTCGACAGCCGACACACAGAGTAACCACAAACATTCGCTATGAATAATACCCATTTATCATAATTTTTACCATCAGGGAGAAAAGTTTTTTTGTTACTTCACAGAGTAATCTACAGTACTTCGAAGTTAATATATAATATCTGTTAATATTTGTGTTTCAAGTGTTGTTTTTGTTTTCTATCGGTCAGGTATCACATCAATTATTTGTACAGAATGTAAACGAAAAATAAAGAAGTTCGAGTTGAAATCACATATTATCATAGTCTCAATGGGACCATTTTCTACCCTACAACCAATTCTTGATTTGTAGGCCTTATATTTTATTTTATTATTTTTGTAGCGTTTGGGGAACTATATTCATGGGAAAGTTGATAATACAAGATGAATATCAATTTTAGTACAAAAAAAAGAGTTTTCAGCTTTTCTATAACCACCTTGATTACTACTGTGATAAGGATGGTGTCGTCGCGTTACGGCTAATGTCGCGTTATGGCTAATTTTTTGGGAGATTAGCCGTAACGCGACTTTCAAAGTCGCGATACGGCTACTCTAAAAGTCGCGTTATGGCTAATTGTCGCGTTACGGCTAATCTATTGTCTTGGTTTTATTATTTGCAATTATTTCTTTGGAATCATTATCAATATTATTCTATGGTGTCTACGTACAGATGAGGTCCGAAAAATGTAATGTAATAATGTTTTACAGCATGGGAGTATCCGGGGGGGGAGGGGGAATTTTACCATCTTTCATAGACTGTTTGTTCTTCGACAACCTCACATTCAATATAATATTGTATTCTATGGTATTCTTAATCACAGCCTCAAGCACAGATACCGATTACAGTCAATAATTTTTTTTTCACTTTACACCTCCAACGAGGTAACCAATTATATTAATTATATATTTATTAGCACATTAATATAATTGAATTGCAATTATTACCCATCACCATTGGTATTAATTGATTACTTAGGAGCACGAGTGGGACAATATACTACTTATGGTGTGGCCTGAGCGGGCTAGCATGTTAGAGTTTTGTTGCAAGATCAGCCATTGTGGGGCATTGGGCGCAAGAGAAGGCGTGGTAACGGTCTGGGCAGGGAAGAAGGCAAAATCGGCAAATACAATCGGTTGATAGTGTGTGGAAAGGCTGTGAGTTCGTGCATATTTTGTGGTGAAACCCGTGACACGTGGCTCTCGTGACCACATGACGGCTCTTCTGATTGGATAGTCGCCAGGTAAATGAATTGAATGCAGGACCGAGTAAATAATTCTCAGTAACAAAGTTGAGTTAGCGATTTGTTCGAAATGCATCATATTGATCAATCAGGTCGCGGGCGAATAGATTTGGAGTCAATAATAGCAACCAAAGAAACTGAATGGTTTTGTGGAACATATTCCACTACTTTATATCGATGTTGTTAACTAACGCCTGGCTCGCTACCTAGACCATTTTCAAATCGACTTTCAAAGTCGCGTTACGGCTACTTTGAAAATTAACCGTAACACTTACCGTAACGCGACATTAGCCGTACCGCCACTGCGCCAATAAGGATTACATTCCATTGTACTTGATGACTCTGTTTACCAATTATATTTTGTATCACATCATTTTTCAAATTTTAAATTTGCGTTTTTAACTCTATTATCCACCACCGGTCATTCCATCTCAATATCATTGGTGCATATTGAATGATATTAGTTTCTGCTCAATTGAGTTTTGATATTAGATTATAAAGTATCTATTATATTATATTACGTCAATTATATTATATTATATATCAATATATAATTAGCAGTTAGTATTAATCTTTGCTTTGGTTTGTCTGTGTGGCTCTTCGGCAGCCCCTTAACAGCTTTTATTGTAGCAGACATCAAATTCTTTGATGTTACCTATGTTACCTACACTGTTTATTATATAACATAATGTTTATAAAACAATGAGAAATTATATGTTGATGATTAACTATTAACCATAATACACGGTACTGCTGTGCTGACTGTGCTGCTGTACCCTACTGCCCTACTTACCTACCGAAACTGTCAAACTACCAGAGTGTGAATTAAGTGTTAATTTGGAATATTGCTGTATTGGCGACGAATGACGTCAATGTCCCGGAGAAGTCTATCGGGAAACGGGATAATGACAGCTAACCCGTATGATGTACTGCGGGAACGGGAGGATGAGAGACCAACTAGTGGCAGGGGTGCTGAAGGCGAGGCTACCGGTAGGTCAACTACTGCCCAACCCGGCTCAGGCGGGAGAACTGGAAACGGCACGATCATTGTCAACCCAGTGTTGTGCGTGTTACTTCAGGGGCTGTCTACGTGTACCTTCGAGGTAACAACCGAAGTCTGTTTAAAACGTTATACGCCAGAAGAGATATTGGAAGCAAAGTCTCTGCTTTTCAACAATATTGGGGTGGAGGTGCATAGTAGACGGGACACAAAAGAGAGACCAGCCGTATTCGCGAATCTACAAGACATATATGAGAAACTTTCTGAATATGATGCAGCAGGTAAATTGCCCACAATCGTAGTCACAGCGTTAGATGCGTTATCTATACCGGTGCTAGTTTCAAAAGATGAAGTTATGGAAGCCGAAAGCTCCTCTCAATTCTCGCTAATTACAGATAAATTAACGTCGCTTCAAGCACAGTTTATGGAACATACGAAATCTCTCGAATCTAAGTTGATGCTCGAAATTAATAGAGCGTTGCAGAATAAACAAGTGGCCGATGGGCCTATCCAAAGAGGGTCAGACTCGTTCGGCGTGGCGCCATTGCGTGAACATGCCACCGGTAGGACAGGTCATTGGCCGAGTTTGGGGCAGGGGGAGCCACCCAATCCCACACGATCATCCACAGTTAGTGTAAATCACATAGGCATATCACCTGCTGGAACCCCTGATCGAATGGGGTATCAACGACGGGGGAACCGCAGGTTTATTGAAACGCCCACGCGTACTGGCAGTACGAAAAGACCACGAACCAACGAGGATACTACCGAGATCGAGATTGCGCGGAATAATAATAATGATGGGTTACAAGGTGTCAGTTATCGTCGATGGGAGCCTGGTCAAACACAGTCTATGGGAAAGAATCCCAACAGGGGTTGGGAACAACGCCCACCTCTGAAGTATGTTGTTGGAACAGGTGGTACCGGTACCGGCACTGGTGCTGGCACTACAACTAGTAAGCTGAAAGCGGCCCCATGCGATATATTCGTATTTCAACTTGAGAAGAACACTACCGTGGAGGATATTGTGGAGAATCTGAAAACCTTCAACATTGAGGTTACGGCCGGCAACGTCGTGCGCAAATCCCACGAAGAAGCGAGGATGGCGAGCTATCGAGTCTCCCTAAACTCTCGAGATCTAGCGAAGGCCCTAGTCCCTTCCACTTAGCCCACCAGTGTCTGCGTGCGGGAGTGGGTTTATAGAAGCCAGAGAATGGATGGTCAGGGTCAGGTGAATCATCGGGTATAGCTATATATATCTAAATTATGGCAATTGATACAAACTCCAACAACGAGTCTACTAGACCAAATAGTAACATCACTTCCCATCCAGTTACTGTAGTATCATATAATTCTACGGGTTTTGATTTAGGCAAAATTGAGTTTATTAAAGTGCTTTTGGCAGGGGCAGACATTGTATGCATACAAGAACATTTTTTGCTAAGTGGCAGCAGTTATTTATTTAAGAAACATTTTCCAAACCATGATAACTATTTTATTCCTGCCAAATATTTAAGTGAGAATGCGAGAGGCGGCAGGCCCAGTGGAGGCATATGTATAATATGGAAACGTAATTTAACTAGGTATATATCGTATGTACATAGTAATAATGATAGATTACAAGCGATCAAAGTTAATTTTCCAGGTTCACCACTTCTAATAATGAACACATATTTTCCGGTTGATAATAGAATAGTTAATACTGTAAATGATGATTTATTGTCTCTGATTGGTGAAAGTAAGGTGGTTATTTCAAGTGCTGCGTGCAATGATATATTATGGGTGGGTGATATAAATTGTGATTTTTCTCGCAACTCAGCTCATGTACGCGAGATCAGTAACTGTCTCGATGAACTAGAACTAATGACCATGTGGGAAATTTTCGTTAGTAATTAATACGTTTAGTTGCAACAATTTAAATAATTTTTATACATCGACTATAGATCATTTCTTTAGCTCATATAATTTTTCAATTAGATGTGTGGAGGCAGATGTGATACACACAGGTATGAACTTGTCTCAACATTGTCCTATATATGTGAAATTTTCGGTTAACAACATAGGAAAAAGTACTGGTCTGTCACCAAAGCCTGTCCGGCATTCGTTCTCGAGGGCATCTGCTAAGCAACGCAGCGACTTTACTCACAAACTAAATAGTATTCTAGAAGAAGTTAATTGTGATAGTAATTGCTCAGAGTGTGGTAACATATTCTGTGACGAACCCACACACCGTATTTTAATCGAGAAATACACGTTAGATTTATTAGATGCACTCGAACAGGCAGCAGAATGTTTACCTGCTACCAATAGTAGCGCTAACGAGAATGTCAAAGAAGGTTGTGTTCCGGGGTGGAATGAGAAGGTGAAGCCTTTTCAGAAGGAAGCAGTTTTCTGGCACCAACTGTGGTTGGCTGCAGGTAAACCAAATGGCTCGCAAAGCCAACTTTTCCAACTCCGTAGAATCTCACGGTCGCAATATCATTTCGCAGTTCGCAGATTAAAGAAGTCTGTTGACCAAGTTAGACGAGAAAAGCTACTAGTGGCTGCTACATCGAATAATATTGATATCTTTACTGAAATCAAGAAACTTAGGGGCTCGATTTACACAGTTAGTTCGTCAATTGATGGTCTTACAGACAATGAAGATATAGCCAACAAGTTTTCAGAAATCTACGCCACTTTATACAACCAGGATTACAATTCCGATTTACCTCAAGTCGAAAATGAAATTTGTAGTGTTCTACGAACTGCCGATGTAGAGGAGAGTAAGGTAACTACGGTGTTGGTACACGAAGCCTTGCGTAGACTTCGAGATTGTAAGGCAGATGTCGACCGTTCATTCGACTCAGGTGTCTTAATAAATTGTGGATATCTTTTCGAGAAACATTTGGCTGATTTATTTAATAACTATTTAGTACATGGATTTGTATCAAATGTTTACTCACTGTTGGTTTTATGCCTTTAGTAAAGAATAAGTTATTATAGAGCAATCGCTATCTCGTCTCTTATAATTAAGGTGTTTGAATGGGTTCTTTTATTGAGTCAAGGAGACAAGTTAAAGTTTGATGATCTCCAGTTCGGTTTTCGGCCGCTTTCTGGCACAGTGATGTGTTCTTGGACAGCCTTGGAAGTGGTTCAGTATTATTCTAGAAACTCTACACCTGTATACGGTTGCCTACTAGATCTAACCAAGGCCTTTGATCTTGTTGAGTGGGGAAAACTGTTTCTCGAACTTATTAAGAAGGGCTTATCGCCCTTGTTTGTAAGGTGTTTACTATGGATATACGTTAACCAATCATGTACCGTCAGGTGGAATAACGTTTCGTCTGCTGCTTTTAATGTTTCGAATGGAGTTAGACAGGGGTCTGTAGCCTCACCTACCTTTTTTTGTATCATTCTGAACTTACTTATTCATAAGTTAAAAGCATCTAACGTTGGGTGTCACATTGGTATACATTATTTCGGTGCGCTTACATATGCAGACGACATATTGTTATTGTGCCCATCTGTAGTAGGTTTACAGTTCATGGTAAATATTTGTTTAGAATTCTGTAGTAAGTATAATTTGCGGCTCAGTACGGACCCAAACCCAAAGAAATCGAAATCAAAATGTATTCCATTTAATTTTTCATGGAAACAACCATTGTGTAATATCATGGCAAACAATAATGTACTTCCTTGGGTTAAAGAGGCAATGCATCTGGGGAATGTTATAAATTTCAAAGGTACAACCGACACCGACATAGACCGCAAACGCGGCGCATTTATTGGGAAATTGGATAATCTAAGAAATGAATTTCGATTCGCAGTACCCAGTTGCATTACTAAAATACAGAAATTATACTGCACAAGTTTTTACGGTAGCCCAATATGGGATTTATCGTCAGATATTTGTAGAAGAGTTCTTACAGCGTGGAATAACAATGTCAGATGGGTTTGGGCTTTGCCTTATAATAGCCATAGGTTTATTGTGCAACATTTAGTTAATTTTCCACACCCTTACAGTATGCTTCGTAAACGGTTTATTAAATTTAAAGACACAGTGCTGAATTGCGATCGGTTATGTGTAAGATTATTAGCTAATTTAACCATGTTTGATTGTCGGTCAATTTCAGGTAGGAATTTGAGACGAATAGGTAACGAATGTAATATTTCAGACCTAAATTGTATAACACCAATGTTAGCAGGCCGTTTATCGTACGTTGAAATTCCGGATGAACAGGAATGGCGTCCGTTAATTTGTAACGAGTTATCATTAGCAATCATTAATGAATTAACGGTTCCCGGTTTCAGCTACGATGAATTAGTATATATGCGCAATTACGTTGCAACGTTCTAATATTATATTGTCTGTTGACTTGTTCACTAGGTACGTTTAATGCTTATTCTGTACATACATTTATATATCTAGGCCTCTTTTGTGCTCTTAATTTTTGCTTCATCTTTTTCCTTCTTTTTTTTTCATACATACATACATACATACATATATTAATCTGTCTGTACTATTGTGTTTTAATCAATATGTACGATAATAATAATAATAATAATAATAATATTATATTAATTATAATTATATCATACCATTTGCTGCTATAGAGTTGGATCATCCTAACTTCTGTTTAAATTACTTAATAATTTATGCAATCTATGGATGTTAAAACATATAATACAATAATTATATCATTCCTATTATTATTATTCTCTAGCATTGAACCCATCTTGCCTTTTTTTTTTATCTGCCCTCATTTCCCCTGTATTACTGAAGAGGTCATACAGTAGCTCTATTTAGATGAAATCCAATACGATCAATTTTAAACTTCACCCATGAGAAATATTTGCACGCATCCAATCATTACCCACAATTACAGCTTATTTAAATATTATAATTTAAGTAATTGATTGTGTTACATTGAAGTTTGGCAATGATTGTATTGCCTTGATTAATCTTGTATTGCTTGCCCTGTTTAATAAGGGATCGAATTGCCCTGGTTAATCTCCATGATATCGTTTTCCATGTTATCCGTGTGAGAGGATAACTTACATACTAGCTGGCGGTGCATGCGCACCGCGAAAGAAGCTCTCTAGGTTCAGGCTTCAGGCTTCATGTTCAATTGTCCACTTCTTCGTTCAAGATACAATCAAAAAATGTATATACATCAATAATGTATATACATCAATAATGTGTATACATCAATAATGTATATACATCAATAATGTATATAAATCAATAATGTATATACATCAATAATGTATATACATCGATAATGTATATACATCAATAATGTATATACATCAATAATGTATATACATCAATAATGTATATACATCAATAATGTATATACATCAATAATGTATATACATCGATAATGTATATACATCAATAATGTATATACATCAATAATGTATATACATCAATAATGTATATACATCAATAATGTACTGTATAGTATATCACATAAATGACCTTTATTGTATTCTCTAAGAGTACGAACAGAAGGAGGTGGCACATAATTATTTTATAATTATTACAACCTTTCAATAAGATTTACTGTAAAAGTATTCATTATCTATCTATGTATATCGGGTGAACTCCTCCGAAGCTATAGCTCGTCCGTCAATGAAAGTTATATCAATCGACGCAGCTCAACCCTAGGAAGTAGAAAAAATGTTACGAAAAAAAATTATTAAAGTGTCTTTTTTTATTTCGAAAAATAGCCCCATAACACGAAAATTACCATAGTATATTATTGTAGTATTGTAGTAGTTATTGTAGCTCAAGCCAATCAGGTAGCTAACTTCCTCCAGAACACGTTCTTCTTTATATCCAAAAATCATAGGAAAAATGGAGTCAAGAAAGAAGCTAAGAGCTTCTTAATTAAAAATTTCCTCGTCCGTGTGGAGAACAGCAAAACTTCCTAATAGTGAAAACGGTTTCTAAAAATATTGGGAAGTTTTCGAGTTATAGCACCATTTTTAACCCTACTTTTGGCATTTTTTTAAGACTTTGAAAATTACATTTCATGAAATATGATATGTATATTTGATTTACACCTGGTTTTTTTGGTGTTTACAATTAGATGAAATTTATATAAAATAAGCTAGAAATTTTCAGCTGGTGCCAAATTTTGGTGCCAGCACCAAATTTTGAAATATGTAAATTTTGTAAATTGATTGTTTGAATCTGTTTTTTCCGCAATAGAGGTTTTTTGGGTTCTCGTTTCGATGGAATATTTACGAGTTGCACCAGGCATATCAAACTTTATTTTTCGTTGCTGTGTGCAAAATTTGGTGCCAGCACGAAATGTTGAAAATCCATTCAATAGTTCAATTGATTGTGACAAGTTATTTCTCACATTTTAGAGGTTTATGGGGGGGGGGTTCTGAATTCAATGGAATAAATGATTATTTAACTTGACTTCTCAAACTTGGATTTTCCGGAACGGGTGCAAAATTTTAAAACCCATCAAATATATCAATTGATTGTGAGAGGGTTCTGAATTTAATGGAATAAGTAAAAAATGCATAGAGTTCTCAAACTGCTTCTCAAACAAAAAACTTTTTCGGCGGTGATAGATGTTAATTACTGAATGGGACGATGGATGAATAAACAGTAAAAAACCATCAGCCGCAAGAAAAAATCGAGCAATACCAGCACAGAGTGACACAAAATCACAATAAAATTAAACGCAATTGTGTTTCGGCCGGCATCAGGCCACGTCAGTTGTTTTGTAGATTTTAGAGAGGGTGTCTATATGACTCCCCCCCCCCCCCCCCCCCCCCCCCTGTATTTGTAATATACAACATATCAAAATTAAAGCAAATAATAATTCAGACATTCAGTAAGACGTGTTGGTAACAACTCAAGGGTGCTACTGCTGTATATATGTTATACAGTGGATTTAGTATATCCTGAATAATGGCATCTCCTAGATATCCTTTATTTCGAGATTCCAAGATATTTCAGGCACATCATTATTTGTGTAATTTAATTTTAATTTAATTCTCACTGCATTTTAATTGTCTTTTTTTTACCATATTCTATTGGACCTGTCCTTTTTACTCAGTAGGCCTATATGATTGCCATCACCACACATACAATTTGGTACGCTCAGCTCTTCCAGACTGTATGTCGGACGTATGGTAGTCAAAACTGTCAAGATGTCCTAAAGAATAACGCAAATATAACAACAACGCCAAAGCTCACCTACCTGAAAATTAAATCATTAATAACTGATATTGAAATAGGGAACGGTGGCACAAATTTAAGCATTGCATTGGTAGTTAGAGGCATATTAATTACCTGTCAAATCCAATGTCCGTCTTGATTAATATTTGCAACCTTTCAAAGTTGATGATTAAATAAATCAACTTTGTATGACAGTAGATACATACCTATATCGCTGTGCTTCTTACAGTGAGTGAGTGCATCACCAGCACTCAAGAAAACAATGCCACAACTCTATGTCGAAATATATTGGCAGGTTGCCAACGTGTTAAAGGATTATAAACTCTTGAGAAGCCGAATTTGTTTATTATATAACATTATGTTGAATCCAATTCAGAAAGTCTTATTTGATGTCTAGTGATCTCTGTGTGTGGTTTTCACCCAAAATTCTAACATTGCGAAACGACCGTATATGGAATATACAGTTATATCAAATTTCGAAATATGAAATGATAGACACTTATGTGGATCGCAGCCTCTAATTTGGTACATTTTCTACAACAACTGCACGTGTGAATAACGCCTGTGGGACTGTTGGAACCTTATTTATCGCTAGCACACATGTAAATTTTAGATATGTATGGGCGGTGAAATACAAGCACCGTTTGGGACAAAATATCTAAGCTTAGACGTATGTAATTTCTATATTTAGAGAGGTAAATTTGGTAAATGCTGCAATTGTAGGCCTATTAGTCCAGTTTGCATACTTGCACTGTTCGTACGGTACAAGTTTAAAAGCTATGCATGATTGAATACTAGAATATAAGGCTAAACTGGACTAATAGGTGTACAGTATAGTTGCAGCATTGTTTTAAATTTACCTCTCTGAATATAGACATTACATAGATAAATAGATAGATATATTTATTTATACATTATGTAAAAAGATAAATAGATAGATAGATTTATTTATACATTATGTAAAAACAATAACAAATATACCAAACAATGTACCGGTATAAAGGTATTGTCCAACATAACATATATGATTACCCCTAACTAAAGCTTTGCAGCTTATTTACAAGGGAGTCCTTTAATGTGTGTATACTGTAAGTCAATAGATTATTTTGCCCAAACGGCGCTTGTATTCCCCCCCCCCCCCCCCCCCCCCCATACATATCTAAAATGTACATGTATGGTAGCGATAGATCAAGTCCCAAATAGCGCCCCATAAACGCCTTTGCGGCTGCGGTTACAATAGAACATCATACAGAATAATTATAACTTTTTGTTGGACACAGCTTTTGCAAACTCGGCAATGACGGCAGTGACTATGGGTGTAACTGTCCTACCTAAATTAGTAGCTTGAATGTATAATTAATCGTGATTAACCGTGATGGTTTGTGGTTAATATACACTACCCATTCATTGTAGCGAGTGGTGACAGACGGCCAAGTGCGATGGGACAGTGGCAGCATATGATGGTATTGACAGATGGGAGGCCATGAGGAGGTAAATTGCGGACATACAAGGTATCAGATAGTATTTCCAGGTCTATCTTTTACCTGAGCCGCTAGCTGAATGGTTAGAGCGTCAGACTTCCAACCCGGAGGTCACCAGTTCGATCCCACCTGGACGTCATTGCCGACTTTGCAAAAGCTGTGCCCAACATAAAGTTATAATAATATGAAACCACTCATTCACCCATAACACCAATAATAAACTAAAAAAATACAGAATAATGCTCTCTTCATGAGGCTAGTAGGCCTACATACACACTCAGTACAATACACTCCTCTCCTGTTCCGGTTCACCAGCACGCTTAAATACTTTTTATAAACTTATACTTGTCAGTCAACAGAACAAGAAATCAATCAATCATTACAATATGTTATAATTTATCTATTAATCTATAGGGAGACCACAACGTGGGTGATGTATTATATGGAGAAAAAGGCGATGGAAAACGATGGTCATTTGGAGGTGGAAAACGTTGGTCGTTTGGCGGTGGAAAGCGTTCCTTTAATGATGCAAAGCGGTGGTCATTTAGTAACGGAAAACGAAACAATCAAGATGAGACTATTTGAAGCATAATTAACAAAGTAAAATTGAGAACTAATCACATAAATTCAAGAAAACGAAAACACTTCCTCCTGTTTGGTGTATCTATTACGTTAATTAAACAAGAAGACGGCAGCACACGAGAGATTCAAGATGCAAAATATTTTATGATGACTCCAATACTCCCAAGTTCATTCAGATATTCAACAATCATAAAAGAATTGACATATTAAAAAACTTGAGATAAAAATTTACCATATTTAGCATCTTGCATTTCTAATGTGCGTGGTCTGATAGAAAATAATGTGTTCTATTTTCAAGCTGCAAGTTACAAGAAATAAAACAGGATAATGTTCACTTGTATCTTGACTCTTGTATAATCAGTGTAGGCCTACGGTGGACATACAGCAACATTTTTACATTAGTCAGCTATCGACATATCATTATTAAAGATATAGCGTTATAATAATTCGTTTTTAAAAAATGACAGCTGCGCGAAACGATGTAAGGGAGACAAGATAATGAGGTCTATAAAGTATGCTACTCCCTGTACCAGCTGTAATTGTATCCCACGATTGAAAAATTAATATTTATTTTAGAGTTATTATTCTGACCTGAGAAGTTAGTTATATGATAAGATATTTATTAGGTATTGGTTCTATAATAATGAATGAGTTTGAAGCTGCTCACTGTATGTATAGTGCAACAGCAGTTTTATGTTTAAATTTGTTATATTTTATTCTTTAAATCACAATCAGACTAAAACATTTCTTTTTTTCAATTATTCTGATTATAAACTTATCAATATAACGCTACATTAAAAAGTTTTTTTATTAGAAACCGAATGTATACAGTATAAATTCTCAACTTGTCATTGAATACACATAAAGATATAAATCTCATAAACCAAGTGAATCATGAATTTTTCAAAATTGGGATAGAATACTTGTTGTTTCACACTAACACCAATACAATATAGTTTAATGTAAATACAATGTATTCCTATATCAACTGGCAATAATAATAATATTATATTATTATTCCGAAACCCTATTCTTTTCTCCATGTAAATTGTATGTATAGTTCTACTTTCACATTGCATAAAGATTGCCAGTCCTTTAAGAAGTGTGCTATGCACCAACCCTAGCCTCCTTTGGTAGGGGATAGATAATAAACTCACCTATTTACGCTAGAATACGATTGCTGATATGATCTGGAACTCCTCTAGTGATCAGTGATCCAGTCTAGATCTTCCACTGCTACATAGTAATACACCAACTCAATATTTGAATGTTTCAGTACCTCAGATTTTATTTAAATTGTTTTTAAATTGTTATATTTACGACGTTTTTAGCATCTTGATCAATTCTTCTGAAAAGGCGGATTATAAATATTTTATATTATTATTATTATTAAAAGTTACAGATAGAGGTGCACATTGACCACAACTGAAAAACATTACCTCCAGTGCAAATTGGTCGCATATGAAAATAAAGATTTTATTTATTTTTATTAGAAACGGGTTATTGTTTACTCCTGCTGCTTTCCCTTTCAGTTTTCAATAAAATTAACCTTTTGTCATTTTGTGCCATGCATGCAATCCTACAGGCCACCGTGTATCATCAATAGGGTATTTATAACTGAATCTTTGTGAAAAATTTCATCTTTGGAATTGAATCGTTCAAATACACTCGTCCAAACATTGCAGTATTCATAAATTACCTTGGTTGACAATAAATTATATTGAATGGGAGAATCTTTTAGGCTCGTTAAGCCAAGGAATGCCTGTTCACCACCATGGGTGATCTTCCACAGTAAACCCTTCCACTCTGTTTCCCAAGTTGCCTTGGTTCCCATTTATCGACCACTGAAGGATGAAAGCCGGGGTTGGGCTAGGCTGCAGCATTTAAAGCACTGTGCCCAAACAGTGCTGCCCCATCTAGGGATCGAACCCGGGCTCCCTAATCGGAAGCACAGTAATGTCACCACTAGACCAAGCTGCTGCTTGGACTTATAAGCTTTGATTAATATTATTAATAAATTATATTAATAGTTATAAGCTTTTATAAAATTCTTACTATAATCGAATAATAATTAGGTCTACATAACATAACTAATGTTGAATAAGCCAGATTACACTTATGACTGTGGATTTTGTATTTATTTATCCTGTTGAAAAGATAAATGCCATTTGTCATCAATATTGCCCAAAAACCTTATCTCAGCCTTGTACACCGGTTTTAGTAGAGGGAACTACCATTCCTACTGCAAACAAGAGAGTGAAGCAAGCAAGCATCGATTAAATAGATGTACATGGATGCAAAATGAATATAATTATACAGAATAATCTCAAAATGTTTAATGCTAAAGTTTCTAAAATTACGGGATCTTTTTATTGTAAAAAGTTGCCAATAAATATAGTTTCCTCATTTTGTAGGACACCTCATATAAAACAATGATTATTCTTTGCCAGTTCGTTTCAATAAACCCTTTAGGGATTTTTCCCCACTAGTGATAAGTTAGGAAAATTGCAATGGCTATGTCAAATGCAACCTGTGATCTGAATTTTATTGAGGCGAAGCTTTCCAAGTTGCTACTGCCCACTATTATTTCGCCACTAGGGAATAAATGCCGTTCTTGAATCCATGTGTTTTACTGCTTCATTGAAAACTTCTACAAGAATACCTTTACTTAACAAAACCTAAGCTTGATGAAGAGATGCCCAAAAATTTTTCGACCAGATTGTAATCTTCTTTTTGTTAGGAAACTCAGAGAAACTCATGATTAAATAACTAAATTTCGCTAAACTTAGATACTGCTCCGCAATATCAACCAAAAAGGAATCCGTCACTCTTTAAAATAATCGGTGTGATCAACCGACTGTTTCAACTATCTTCCACCAGAAATCATCCACTAGCGTTGCAGAGAAACAAGTAAAGTATTATTATCAATATTATTATTTAGTAAGTGAGAGGTGCGTTTGTCACCCACCACGTTAATCATAATAAACTAGTTTCGGAATCAGAGACCAATTAAGGTGACAGAAAATATATAGATAGGTTTACTGAGTAATATTTCAGCCAACATAGGCCTTAACAAACTCAATTCAGAAACCATACCTCAGGGCGTTTGTTGTACATATTATGTTATATTCATCTGGAGACGTTGACATTCAAGAAATTCCAGAATTGTGGTGATTATAATGCCCAACCCAATTTCCTTTTGATATGCAAACTGAGGGAGTGGTATGAAGTCTGGGAGATACAGAAACTCATGCATGATGTCACTCTCCATCACATTTGCTGACTACGTTGATACTGGTAGGATATGTGGGAGAGATCATCCGTCCATTTTCCTTTTTATATTCTGGTAACAATTGTATACCCCAATGTCTCAGGGACCTCGCCCAGTGTGAAACATGAATTGATAATGTCAGCTAGTATTATTCAGATGAAGTTGTCATCAAGAAACATTATATGTTCCACTGCAAGGGAATATTGTGTACATCCACAGATTTTCCTTCAGCAAGGGACATAGGAGCACGTTTTATGGTTGAAGGGGATAGGATAGGGTAGCTGCTGTATACCTATTTCGTAGATCAGACACCAGATCACCTATATTCTTATCACACAGTGCATGTCTTTTGCTTGTTGCGCTAAGATTGTTTTGTATTTCGACTTGAACCAATTTTGGTAAGGTGCTGACCTTTTTCCAATTTAAGTTGTCCCATAAGGCTTTCGAGTTAGTCCTTAGGAGGTTCACCTTTCTTTTGATGTTATCTGATACAAGTGACTTTAGGAGCCAGTTATTTCCAAGTAAAAGTAAAAACTAAAAGAAAAAGTAAATTTTCTTCGGCCACAAGGCCAGGGATTACGCACAAAGTCTGACGAGTTATTTCCAGTGCGGTCCCCCCAGAACTTTACTCCCCAGAGGCAACTCCAGTACTCATTTAGCTACCACTTAAGGATGCAAGGCAGATATGCGCCCTGGCTGGTCCTTTTAAAGCATTTGTGCCGAAACGAAAACTGCCCTGGCCCATGTGAGGATCGAACCCACGATCTACGGGAGATGTGAATTCAATGCAACCACTACACCAAGGTGGAACCTTGGTAAGTGGTAAGAAAATTCTTGGCTGCATCATAGATACTACTTTGGACACCAGAGACAAAGTCTGTCAAATTATTGATATCCCAATGTATGAATGTACCTTGTCTATTGCTACTGTTTTCTGTGCATTCCTGATGTGGTGAGCTTCTGAAATTTGAAGTTAGCAAATAGCGGCACATGGTCAGATTGACACAGAGTATCTTCAGAGCCAATGATGCCATCAAGTAAACAGGGAAATCCCTGATTATCGGATATGATGTCGTTGATGTAAGAGTTGCCATGACCATGAAAAGTAATACACGGACCTGTAAATTCAATGAATGTAGGTGTCTGTTGCAATAAGATCGTTTTCATTGAAAAATGCGTGAAATCTGCTGCCTCGCTGGGTTGGCTGATCCCTGCATTTACATAGACCTTGAAGAAGCCATAAGCCACAGTTTGTGTCTGACAATATAATGGGAATAGCTGTCTCATGTGAATTAATAATGTTTGTTAACCCTGCTAAGACATTCTCGAAGATTTCTATAGATTTTGAGGGAGGAGCCAGGGGTACAGCAGGAAAGAACAAGAACAGATTGATTGAAATGCGAGGGTGAGTAGATACCTACTATATCGTCACCACTTCTCACTATAGTAACATATGAGAAGGTATCTCGTCTGTACCAGAGTGAAATACCACCATCACCTCTAACTCTGTTTGGGTTGCACATTAACTCGCTAACAGTATATATATACATGGTTGCTATTGTATGTACTAGTTTAATATGTAGATTTATATCATATTTATAAATATAATAATGGAGTTTTGACCTGTAAAAAAAAAAATATTTATATATACATAGTCAAACTTGGTATGTAGATTTGGTAACAATTCCTTAGTGTGATGGGATCTCGGTTGGCGAGAGATCCGACCGGTTGACTGTGACTGTGTGGTGATGATCGTTCCCTACTCGCTTGCGTTGGCTGCTGACTGGGTAGTTGACTTGGCCGTAGGCCGGATGAATAATGAGTTTACTTTGAACTTAACTGTTGTTAATCTATGGTAATATATAATGAGTGACTGACTACTGTATTACCTGTAGCACACTGTAACATAGAGAAGCAAAGTGAAGCGGTGGAAAAACTATTTCACCTCTGCACTCACTATATGGAATGAATGCTAACTGGCTGCACAATGAATGACCAGTAATATATATGGGGAAAATATACTGCCTATAGTAGGCTAACACATTTCATTGGCCTCTGGCTGACACATGCCACATGCCGCCCTCCCATTGGTCCAACTCACCCACCAGCTGGCCCTATTGCATCATCCCTTGGTTGGAAAACCTTGGTTTTCCTTTTGGCTGTAAGTGGGCTTGTAGGGCCCACTTACTGGCTTGATATTTCTCTGTGTCCAATATTCTTAAATTGGCTCCCCCATTTGTGATTGGAATGAATCCAATCTAGCATTGGATGTGGGATGGGACTATTTTTTGGTGGAATCAGTTTCCTAAGCTGGTCCCACAGGGCTGATGTGGATACCCAACCTTTGCAACACCTTTGTTTTGGAGTGCCAAGGGATGTGGTGTCTCTTATTTGGACCATCGCACCTTCCTCACACAAATTTACTCACATCCCCACACTCCCCCGATGACACACCTTACCCCCCGAATTCACTCATCACTCTTACTCCTCCCACTCTCCCAGATGTTAACAGATAACCACGCAACCCCCGGTATTCTCTCACTCTCCAAACCGGATGTCCGTATTTTATATGCGCAGCCACACATATGGTAATTTTGGTCTATCTAGTCCTGTCTTGTCCTTATGCATAGTCAGTATGTTCCTCCTCCCAGTAGCTAGTTGAGAGAGGTTGTTTCTGAATTCTCCATTCGTGGTCTCTTAATTCATCCTCTGCTATCCCGGCCTTTCACCTAAGTGGTGGTGCCTTGCTAAGGCCCAGATCAGGTGAGGTACTAGTAATTTCTGGTCTTGATTACTATCGGGATAGCCAACTCTAATCATGTCTGCGTGATTCGCCCTAATTACCATCTGGGTAGTACTTAATTACTGGTAGTGTTCACTGGGTCGTGCTTACTAACTGGTAGTGCTTACTTACTGGTAGTGCTTACTGGGTAGTACTTACTGGGTAGTACTTACTGGGTAGTGCTTACTGGGAAGTGCTTACTGGGTAGTGCTTACTGTGATTACAGTTGTCTGTCCACGTCGAATACTTGTTAGTCGTTTATCATGTCTCCGTTCATCATGTGGAATTTCTTTCCACTGGTCACAATGCCTGGTACTATGGCCTGGCCTGCCTGATGGAGAACCTGGCATCTTTGGCCACATCATAGGGCCTTGGTCTGGAAGACCCCTCCTGGCACTGTTATGGCTAGACTCCTCCTCTGTCATCCCAAGTGACATTGATTATTCTTGTTTAGGTCAGCTGTGTTCCGGCCTAGGTACTTTGCCGAGACTGTCCTCAGTGTACACAGGGTCTGTTATTAATTCCGCTTCATATGTCAGGAAGCTCAACATTTCTTCTAATCCTGGTTCTGTTCCTTTCTTTTTTCACGTCCCGAAAGCTATCTTCCTCCATTTGATTCACAGCCATTTCGGTAATAATGCCTGCACTATCATCTCGATGTTGTTTGAAGCTTTGAGTTCGTATGGCACTTCCAGCATCTTCATGGTTATTAATGCCTTTTCTATCCTCATCGCGAAGGCTTTGATCAGGTCGGGCTGTCTACGAGTCTTCCTGATGTTATTCCCTTCAGGGTTTGTTGGATTATTTTTGCTGGGTGGCCGAGTTCTATGTCCAGTGCTTTACAGGCAGCCCTAAAACCTCCTTCTATTCCTTGATATTGCCTCACAATATCATATGCTGGCCCTCCTGTATAGACTTGTAGATATTTCAGGGACTCCGCCTGTGTCAGTTTCTTGGAAAGAATCTCATTACTGTACATCCTCTGGAATTGCAGATATTCCTCCGGCTTGCTACGCTAACACTTAGCCTTAAGTGATGTTGGTTTAAACACATTTAGTTTCACCCCAAATACAGGAGTGTGGCCAAATGTGTGCTCCCCTCAAATATCACGCTGATGAGAAATAGTTGTATGACTTTGATACAACATTGATGGCACCGAACTCCATTAGGCCATAATGAGTTGCTGCAGACAATTTCGTAATTGAAAATATTGACAGTAAATGCCAAGTTGTTTCTTGTGTGCAAATAGGCTTCACCCTATAGATGTTGAAATTTATCCCAACTAGATAGCTTTCAATGTCCAGCGAGTTACTGTTTTGGTATGCTAGTTTCATATAGGTATGTGTATGGATAGAGGAGGTTGGACTGTTTGTCTATGTTTCTGCCTATGTTGTTGGCTTTGTTCACTTCATTGATTTCTTCTAATATGAATTACAGGACTATTATCTTGGTTCCGATAATTTCTGCTGAAATCAGGATCTGTACCAGCAGTACTAAAAGTAACATAGGAAGAACTGGATTGAGTTTCACTCATAGTCATAAAGTCTCTTGGTGGACCTCTGTAGAATATTGTTACTACGTACAGAGAGAGTGGCATATCTATTATTTGCAGATATATTTGTAGCTGGTTTAGCACATGCTGTGCCTTCTTACTGCCACTTGGAATTGGTTGAATTAAATTTGTATTGTATGGTGGGTGGATTAATATGGTATCTCCTTTTATATACATTGTTCATAACTTCTCTATCACAAATGAAATACACATCACAGGGTGATCTGCGGTATTTTGGTTCGATACTATTTTCCATACGCTTAGTCATGGTTGGAGCTGCAATTGTGCGGTTTGATTGCTCCTGTAAAACAATTCGAGCATGCCTTTCTTGGTACAGTTATCCTTTAGATTGATGATTTCTTGTTTGAGAACAATATTTTCCCTCTATACTTTGCATAGTCAGAACTGTATCAGTTCGACAACCTATGTTAAGTCTGATTTGAGTTGGTCATAGCCACGGTAAGATGATCCTTGTGTAATTGTACTCGGCTTAGACGCCTTCTACGGACTCATGGAATGTTCCATCTTTTATGCAGCAGAGAAGTTCAAATATGTCTGCAGTAAGATCTTTAATCGTGTATCTAAGAGAGTGCTCATAATATATCTATATGCAAATTTTTGAGATGATTGAGAATGAAATACAATTATTATTAAAATTATATAATACTTTATTGAATACAATAACAATAATAATCGATTTACAATTATTGTTTTATTTACTACTTATTTCAGTTAGTATAAGTTTGGGAAGTCTGCACCCCAAAGGCCAGCACCAACCACAAACCCAAGTCCTCTCCAAGATCTGCGACCCCCTCGAAGACACAGTGAGTTGGACCGCAACAACGCGAACTGTAGATGCCTGTGGACGCCGCCCATCACCAAGGCCAACCCTTGCGAATGAATTTCCCTCAACCCTGGTGACCAGAGTCTCTGCAAGGTGCTGGATGAATATCTCAGCCTCCTTGCACCAGACCCCGTCTGTGGTTCCAACAAGGAGTGTGAACGAGATCCTCTTTGCCTCACATGCTGTAATGCGACTTCTTTACATGGATGCGTTGTTCGAGGATGGAGTTGACGGGTCTGTTGCTGTATAAGGGGGTGTCGGCGTTAATAATCGCTGTCCAATGACACAACCCTCTGATTGACCCAGGGACCCCTTGCCAGAAGATCTGCCTGTACCCCTCCCACCTCACAGCCGTCTCTGTCCAGATACCCAGAGGACATGGTCACCTCCCGTTGGATGCAGGATCCTCTGAACGCACTCGAAATCGGGTCCCCGAACACCTCATGCAACTCATTATGCCTCTTTATAATTAGATGTTTGCAGTTGAGGGCACAGCCGTGCATTCCACAGGGTGGCTGGCTGGCTCAGGCAATTGAATGCGTTGGAAGCATCCACGAGGAGCATACACTCTGTTGCCAGGTCCTCATTCCCCAAAGCATATAAACTGTAAAAGGTGTTATGTGATAACCGATGACGGCGAGATGTAAAGTTACGGCGTCATTGGTTACCACTTAAACAATAGGTGGCATTTATAATTAATTGCCTGGCAGCCAGATAGGCCTACTGCATTACCTACCGGTAGCTATTAATAATAACCAGTAGCTATAAACTATTAACATGGCTCCAAACGCCACCATAAACATAAGCTAACCCTTTTATAACATAATTTATGTCATTTTTACATTTATTTATACAGCAACTAATTTAATTTGTGCAGTTTATATCACTTATAATATATATACACGTTCGTGGGGCCATCGTGCAGGACGAGGCTCAGTTATCAGATACAGATTAAAATTGATCAATGGGGGGAGGTTGAGACTGATCTATTATCGAATGACCGAGAGAAAATTTAGTTGCCAATATTTCAGCCACTATATTATAGATGGCAAAACAAACAATAATATAAATACAGGCCTTCATCAGGGCATACGGAGATTACTCACAAATGTAAAAAACTAGACTACTGTCAACCAGCTACCGGTACTACTTACTACAATACTACTGCTACTGTCTGACTGCACCACTGTATACATACATATATATACATATACATACATCTGACTGCACCACTGTATACATACATATATATACATATACATACATACAGTGGTGCAGTCAGACAGTAGCAGTAGTATTGTAGTAAGTAGTACCGGTAGCTGGTTGACAGTAGTCTAGTTTTTTACATTTGTGAGTAATCTCCGTATGCCCTGATGAAGGCCTGTATTTATATTATTGTTTGTTTTGCAATCTATAATATAGTGGCTGAAATATTGGCAACTAAATTTTCTCTCGGTCATTCGATAATAGATCAGTCTCAACCTCCTCCCCCATTGATATGTTTCCACCGGTGACCCGGGCACGTAAGTTTGTAAAGGTTTGGACGTTGTCTTTGTTATGATGAAAATAATATAGTTTTGGTTCTGGTTTTTAATGTCTAACTTTCAACTAATTATTACGGTCTCCAAATATAACTTTACCGGTAATTAAATCTATTCTATTTCTCTTTCTCTCTCTCTCTTAATGAAAGTTACATGCAGTATTTAAGCAAGCTAGTGTTAGTGGTTTCTTGCAGCAGACATGTGAGATGTCACTCTGATAAATATCTGTTTAATTGACATCTACTGTATAAGGGCTATTATTGAGACTACATCTGTTTTGCACATGAAATCAACATGCTGTATCTTAAGTAAATAAATAAGGTGTTTTGCTTTGTAGAAAGATAGGTAAAATGTCTCGACTAACAATTTTATGAAAATACTAAATTTGATTTTGTGATTAAATTATTTCTAAGCTTCCTTGACTATTCGGCATGCACTACACATCTCCCCCCATTAAGTTATGGAATAAGAATAACTAAAACTAAGAGTCAAAGAAATGTACTCGCTTTCCGCTTCTAGTAGTAATGATGTTTCGCGGTTGAGATTGTGAGTTATTTTCTTTGTTAGTTTTACTATGTAATATCTTATGAGGTTTTAGTTTCTTGGTTGGAGGGGGTTTCTTATTAACGTTACCGGTATAACAAGGTTTTAAGCGGTCGATTGATATTCGTTGTTCTCCTCTAAGAGTTTCGATACAGAAATGTTTATCCGTTCTGCTGAGAACTGTAAATGGTCCTTGGTAAGGCGCTTCTAATGGTTTGCGGACCCGATCGATTCTAACGAAAACTTTGTCACAAGTCTTTAATTGTGGTGGTAAGTATGTTTTCAACTTTGGGTTGCTCTCTTGGTAATCAGGAGCTTTACTGTCTACAGCAAATCCTATTTCCGTTATATGCTTGTGAAGTGTCTTTACAAAGTCATAATTAAAAGTTGTATCTTTAGTAGTTAGTAAACAAGCTGGCAACAACGGCTGTGTTCCCGTTACCAATTCAAATGGAGATACATTAGTAACGCTAGATGGCGTTATTCTGTGACTGAAAATAACTATTGGTAAGGACTCTAACCAATCTGATTTCCGTGCTTTGAGTGCAGCCTTTAAAACTTTATGGAATCGTTCTATTTTTCCGTTACTCTGGGGGTGGTAAGATGTGGTACGCATACGGTGGAAACCAATCAGCTTAGAGAGTTCAGCTAGTAATTCAGATTCAAATTGACCACCGCGATCTGTTGTGAGGTAAAGGGGCACTCCAAATCGAGAAAACCAGACTTTTATAAATGCAGTCGCTGTGGCAACAGCTGTGATTGACGTAACTGGCTCTGCTTCTACCCACCCAGTGTGTCGATCTATGAACGTTACTACGTGTCGATATTGGTGCTCACCCATGTCTAGTGGACCAATGATATCTGAATGGATATGTGTAAAACGTGGTGCCAAAGGAAATGGTGTTAGGGGTGTTTTTGTGTGTTGTATTACTTTACTTGCTTGACAAGATGTGCACAATTTACACCATTCCACTATGTCGCGTTTAGCATTTGGCCAAATATAACGATCAGTTATTATACGTATGGTCGATTTAATTCCTGGATGTGACATGTTGTGTAGTTCGTTAAATACTGTTCGTCTACATGAATCCGGTAGGATGGGTCTAGGGTATGCAGTAGTTACGTCGCACTTAATAACTTTACCATTTGCTAATGGAAATGTTTTAATATTTAGCGAATGCTCTTCAGGAAGGATTAAATTGGCTGACTGTTGAGAGGCAATATCTTCCAATCCAAAAGAATCAATACTAATTGAAGCGATTTGACGTGATAAAGTATCAGCGACTATGTTACTTTCTCCTGCAATGTATTCAATGGAGTCAATGTATTCAGAAAGGAATGAAAGCTGGCGGTTTTGTCTAGGAGAAATGCTCGATGGTTTGTTGAATGCAGACGTAAGTGGTTTGTGGTCTGTGAATATAGTAACCTGTCGGCCTTCTAAGTTACTGCGGAAGTGCACTGTAGCTTGATATGCCGCAAGTAATTCTCGATCAAAGGTTGACCATGAGGTTTCATTTGGTGTTAATCGTCGAGAGTAAAATGCAATGGGGACTGATTCTTCTTCTGATATTACTTCGTGAAGAGAAGCTGCGATAGCGTCCTTTGAAGCATCAGTGGTTAGAATCAGCTTACAATCCTCTGATGAAGGATGATATAATAAAACTGCGTTAGATAACGAGTTTTTCAACTTCTGGAAAGTTTCTTTGTGTTCCGATGTCCATTCACCTTCATTGAAGTTTCGTTGTGGTTGTTTACGTTTCAGTGGTTGAGTTTTGTTTAAGAGAGATTGAAGGGGTGCTACAATCTGACTGAAATAAGGTATGTGTCGTCGATAGAATCCAAACATTCCCAGAACCCGTCGCAACTCAGTATAGCTACGTGGTTCTGGCATATCGACAAGGGATTTAACTCGTTTAGGTGGAGGTAAAATACCGTCGGCCGTCACTAAGAATCCAAGAAATAAGATTGATGGTTGTACCCATTGGCACTTGGCAAAGTTTATTTGCAGGTTGTGCTGAGTTAAACGTTCAAATACCTTTCTTAGGTGAATGTAATGAGTTGATATATCCTTAGAGTGTATCATAATATCATCGAGAAAAGGAAATACAAATTCCAAATCTCCGAGTACTTCATGTATATCCCTTTGAAAAGTTTGTGCAGCGTTTTTAAGACCATAGGGCATCCGTAAAAATTCAAAGAGACCAAAAGGGGTTGTAATAGCTGTCTTTGGAATATCTTCCTCTGCCACAGGAATTTGATGATATGCTTTAACGAGATCAATGGAGCTGAAAACTGTCGAACCTTTCAGTTTGCTATTAAAATGCTGTATGTGCGGCAGCGGATATTTATCACTTTGTGTAATGCGGTTCAAAGCTCTATAGTCTCCACATGGACGCCAATTATCAGTACTCCCCACCTTTGGTACCATATGTAATGGTGACGCCCAGGGACTACTTGAAGGGCGTATTATACCACGAGAACGCATATCCGCGAAAACTTGTTGAGCAATTAGTAGTTTGGTCCCACTAAGTTGACGTGGCTTTGCGTATGTGGGTTGGCATTGGTTGGTGATAATTCGATGCACAGTATTGTGTGGAGGTGTGTCGGTATGAATAATATCATAATCAAATAACTTAGAATGTTCTTTGAAAAGACTGGATAATGTTGAATCAGGGTGGTCGATTTCCACTTTGAATATAGATAGACTTTTCGATGTTGTTGGATTGAGATTGCATTTCAGTTTTGTATAATTATCCACGATTAGTTTATTTTTGCAGTCCAATAGCATGTCATAATTTGATAAGAAATCCAATCCCAAAATGTTTTCTTCAACGTCGGCAACATAAAATATCCACGGAAATTCTCGTCGGAGGAAATTAATTCGGACATGAACTTTTCCATGGACATGTATGTTATTGCCTGAAATTGCCGTGAGTTTTGCATCAGTATTGTCCCATAGTAAGCTTCTAATAAACGAGGAAGGTTTTAGTATGGATACTTGTGAGCCGGTGTCTATAAGAAAAGATAAGGATTGGTGGCTGTTGTTTATGTGGTTTATTGCTGCGGTTAATTTGAAAACGGCAGCTCCCTCAGAACTAGCAGCAAATGTTCTGAGGGCAGTTAGTTTTCCTGCCCCTGGGTATCAGGGGAAGGAGATGTCGAGCGCGATGCAGGGCGTGAGTTTGGTCGGGAAGATGGTTGCATTCGACGCGGTTTTTCTCCCGGCCAAAGACACCATGGCGTGCATGTATTCGCTTTTGTTCCATAATATACATGGTATCGGCAGATTTTTGGACGTTGCCCTTCGCTGAACGGGAATATAGCTCCGACTTTTGAGGTAGAAGTGACAGGGTAGGGTGCTCTTGCTCTGTAAGTGTTGCTAACACCTCTGTAAACATCACCACTGGTATTAACATAGTTTGGGTGTTGAACTCTGGCGACATCATATGAAGTACTTGGTTGAGGGATTCCACTTGTAAATTGGAGGATGGTGTCCGCCAGTGTTGCGAAATCTTCGGGTGGTAGACCCTGATGAGCAATCAAAGCAGAACGCACCGACACTGGAAGTGCTTGTAAGAGTTTGTGCCGAACTAGGTCGTCATCCGCCGTTAAGTTACATTCTCGTAATTTTCTTTTTATACGCAGATACACTAAGGAGGGCTTTTGGCCGTCTAAAGTTACCTGTCCAAGGGCTTCCTCCAATAATTCAGTTTTCGATTTCTGATAGAGTTGGAGAATGGTAGATTTAATATCGTCATATGATTGAATGTCCGTGGAAATGTTTAAAGCGACATCTTCTGGCAAATTCGCCATAACGTGGTGAAATTTGGTTACCTCGCTTGTAATGTTGGCTAATGTAAAGTGGGATTCCCACATTCTGAACCAAACGCTGGGGTTAGAACGGAAGAACACCGGGGGTTTAACGGAAACGCGAGCGACGTTTACAGCGTTACCAACATTTTCGCCGTCACCATCCATGATGTATTCGATAAGAGGTAATCAGTAACTGAGTTTCGAGAGAGTTTTTCCCATCTGGAGTTGAAGGTAGTAGTAATAAGGTCCAAGATCCGGGTCACCAATGTAAAGGTTTGGACGTTGTCTTTGTTATGATGAAAATAATATAGTTTTGGTTCTGGTTTTTAATGTCTATATTTTCCACTTATTATTACGGTCTCCAAATATAACTTTACCGGTAATTAAATCTATTCTATTTCTCTTTCTCTCTCTCTCTCTTAATGAAAGTTACATGCAGTATTTAAGCAAGCTAGTGTTAGTGGTTTCTTGCAGCAGACATGTGAGATGTCACTATGATAAATATCTGTTTAATTGACATCTACTGTATAAGGGCTATTATTGAGACTACATCTGTTTTGCACATGAAATCAACATGCTGTATCTTAAGTAAATAAATAAGGTGTTTTGCTTTGTAGAAAGATAGGTAAAATGTCTCGACTAACAATTTTATGAAAATACTAAATTTGATTTTGTGATTAAATTATTTCTAAGCTTCCTTGACTATTCGGCATGCACTACAAGTTCATCTATAAGATTAAAATTGAGCGACTGTATCACAAAATCAGGTTTTGAGAAATTTACCCAAACCACCAATCAATCAAAGAAAGGGGGACAGTACGTGTTCACCCCTTTTAATCTGCACCCCCCCCCCCCCCCCCCCACCCTTCCCACCCACGAGTACTTTATAACCGATGCCTTCAATAGGCGAAGCCAGGTATGGTTTATAAGAATATAATCAACGCAGTAGGCAGTACTCGTCTTCATTATTATAAACGTCGTTGTGCTCGTCCTGTTTTGTATTTAAACATACTTCCTAAACGCAGACTTACGGACGATCTTTATAACTACTGGTGCCTTCAATAGGCGAAGCCAGGTATGGTTAATAGGAATATAGTCTACGCAGTACTCGTCTTCATTATATGCCTCGTTGCGCTCGTCCTGTTTTGCATTAAAATATTTCTCCTAAACCAAGACTGACGATCTTTATACAGTTATAACTATGCGAAGTTTCGAAACTGTGCGAGTAACTGCTGATACATCTATGTGGAGATTCTGATACAACGCCAACGCATCGTATGCCGATGTAGTAGTAATATGGGTATTGAAATAATATTAAATCAATGTACACTCTTAAAGCTGCAGCGAAAAAATATAGATAATTTCCTAGGTTACATATAAAATAATAATATTATTTTTAAGAACATTAATTTTACTACTTTGCAAAAATTCAATTAAAAAATAACCAGACAAATATATTGCGGAATAAACTATTTCAGATATAAGCCTACAACAGCCATGGGTATTTATGTCATTATATCTTCTGTCACCTGAGATAGTAAGTAATACAACATTTATAGTATAGAGTCAATAGGAATTGAAATACAGGCAGGGTATGGTTGGAGTTATGTCTAGGTTTGTATAGCAATACTACTGACTGCCTATTACAGTACAATTCCCCTCTGGTAAGGCTACACCAACATCTCCCAGCCAGCTAGCAGCTCTACACCCCCGCAGAGACTATGTTGACCAATAATGGGCAGGATTAAATTTGTACTCAATAATTGTGTCGCTTTAATTACGTTTAGATCAATTAAAGACACATTTATTAAAGCAAATCACTTGAACTAATTGAAAACTATAATAGAATGGGGTATAGGGATTACATCTGTATAATTTTTAAGTATAATTATTTAAATCTTATACTGTAAAATAATTAATTTCCTTTAACAGGCAGGTTGAAAGTGCAGTTTTTACCGTAATCAACTTAATTAACTAATTAATTGCTATTATCTTAGCTTCTCGAAGGCCACACGGAAATTCAACTTGGAAAATTTCTAAACTTTTGCCAAACAACATGTGTACCAAGTTTGGATAGATTTCATTAACATTTGGCTGAGTTATTATACGTTTAAAATTGGACACAACAGATCAACAGAACGACAGAACAACACACACACCGATTGAGTTAGTGGTACCTGTATGCTAAGCTCGCTTACTTTCGTCGCTCGCCCCACAATCATTTCGTAATGTTACAATTTTTGAGAAAAACTACATACATACTTAGAAAGATGATATAGGGAAAGGCAGACTCCCGCAAACAAAAGGTAAAAAGAGCGTTACAAGTTTTCTGCCTCTAATACAGTTTTCTACCTTCTTCAGGTAAGTACAATCAAAATTACGATATTACAGCAGTAGCACGATAGGCAGACTAATTAGAGCCAATTATTTTGAATAAACCGCGAAAATGAGGTACTAAAGATTATACCAATTAATCAACTAATAAAGAGCCCAAAGAACGGTGTAGGACAAAAATTAACCATTAAACATAATTACAGGCCTTCAAGCAGGTAAGATAGTAAACCCATGATGTTAGATGTAGCACCAAAAATTATATATTGAATATAA
This sequence comes from Nemertoderma westbladi, assembly GCA_032718475.1. Lineage (NCBI taxonomy): Eukaryota > Metazoa > Xenacoelomorpha > Nemertodermatida > Nemertodermatidae > Nemertoderma > Nemertoderma westbladi. The sequence continues at coordinate 66,405 of JAUCBJ010006625.1, read as the reverse complement.
ATCTCAAATATTAGACATAAAATTAATTACAGACGTACACACGTACAGTAGACAATTACATCTGACACACAGGCAAATAAACGGACAATTAAGTCGACACCGACTCACAAGCAAACATGTTAGTAAACATTAACCCTATTAAACCCGGGGGGAATCAATATGACCCTCCCACCCCCGTTGTTTTTTGTTATAGCTCTGAAACGAACGCAGTGGGGAATCTGAAATTTTAGGACTTTTCCTAAACATCTATTGTCTTCCTAATAGTGAAAACGGTTTTCAAAAATATTGGAAAGTTTTCGAGTTATAGCACCATTTTTAACCCTACTTTTTTTTGAGGCGTTTTTTGAAAATTACATTTCATTAAATATGATTTGTAACATCTCTATTTTTGATTTACACCGGTTTTTTGGTATTTACAATTAGATGGAATTCATATAAATAAATATAATAATTTCAAAGTTGTTTTTTTCGGCGGGTGCCAATTTTTGTGCCAGCACCAAATTTTGAAATATGTCAATTTTGTGCCAATTTTTGTGCCAGCACCAAATTTTGAAATATGTCAATTTTGTAAATTGATTGTTTGAACCTGTTTTTTGTGCAATAGGGGTTTTTTGGAGTTCTCGTTTCGTGGAATATATATGAGTTGCACCAGGCGTATCAAACTTGTATTTTTCGGTGCTGTGTGCAAATTTTTGTGCCAGCACGAAATTTTGAAAATCCATTAAATAGTTCAATTGCTTGTGACAACTTATTTCTCGCGTTTCAGAGGTTTATGGCGGTTCAGAATTCAATGGAATAAATAATTATATAACTAGACATCTCAAACTTCTATTTTCCATAAGTGGATGCAAAATATTATGGTGCTAGCACCAAATTTTGAAAATCATCAAATATATCAATTGAATGTCTCATCTTGTTTCGTGCGTTATACGGGTTTGTGAGGAGGGTTCTGAATTCAATGGAATAAGTAAAAATTGAATAAGGGTTTTCAAACTTGTATTTTTCGCCGGTGGGTAAAAATTGTTGTGCCAGCACCAAATTTTCGAAAATAAGCAAATTTATCAATAGATAGTATCATCTTGTTTCTTGCGTTATACGGGTTTATGTGTGTTCTGACTTCGATGGAATCAATAAAAACTGCACTGAACATCTTAAACTTGTACTTTTTTGGTGATGGGTACGAAATTTGGTGCTAGCACGAAAATTTGCCATATTACGCCGAAAAATACCATTAGCAATGATCTGGCAAATTAGAAATCTATTCCATTAGAATCAGCGCCCCAGAAAACCTAAAAACTTAAATTTATAGCATCGTATTTTAACGAATTAAAAATTTTGTGTTCAAGCTGAAAACTGCTGGTTACTTGTTTTTTTTCATTTTTTGCCTACGTAGAGGACTAAAACAGCCATTTATACTAATCAGATTATTTTTAAATATTTTCCAATGAATTTTACGTACCAGAAAACCTGTATTGAAAAACAATTAGCCGAAAATTGTAACTTTCAAATTTTATGAAAATTGTTCACTACTTGTAATTTTGGTGCTGCAAAATAGCCACCCTAATACTTTTTTCGAAATTTTTTTTTTCGATCGGATTCAGACTAGTGAAATCTACGCACAAACAAAAAATCAGACGTTTTCGTTAAATTTGGCGATTTTAGAGGGGGGGTCAATATGACCCCCCCCCCCCCGGTATTTGTGCAACATTTTATAGCCCGGTACTAATAGGGTTAAATATAAATCTAGAATCTAATATTTAATATTAATCACAGGCAAATTATTATCGGACAATTAAATCGACACCGACTCTTAAGCAAATATGTTAGTAAACGTAGAATCTAATAAGATGTAGGACAAAATAAACAATAAATATAAATCTCAATAATTAGATATAGGATTGTATATAGACAAACAGCAGACAATTTCATCCGACACACAGGCAAATATACAAAGTGTGCGTATACAAATTAAAAATTGATTTTGGGAATTTGTAAATTTTGAATAATTGGTAACCAAATATCTGGCAAAAAAGATGAATCGGACCGGTCAAGTGATATATCATAAGCCGAGACGATAATATCGAAATGAGCTGACACTAAACGTATGTAAGCAGTTTCTTTAATTAACCGTACTAGGCGGTTATTCTCAATATCGAGAATCAGTGAGTTGTTGAAGTTTGGAGTGTGTTCGCGGTGGTCTTTGAAAGAAGATCCATTCGCTGACTTATTCGATCCATTGTATGCTTTAATGTGTTCCTAGAGCCTGTCTTCGAATTCTCGCGCCGTTTCGCATAAGTAGACTCCGCAGTCTAATTGACAAGGAAACGCATATATCACATTCGATCATTGAGAGGGCGGGAATTACTCCCGCTGATTGGGGGACGTTAGTGCCCGCGCGACGTTAGTGCCCGCGGACACTAATGTCTCAGGACTTTAGTGCCCGCGAGTCATTAGTGCCCGGGAACCATGTCTGCAAGTGAGACGTTAGTGCCCGCGAGTCATTAGTGCCCGCATTGTATTTGGAAGTTAGTATAAGGCAATCCGTATTTCTTCTTACTTATCATTCAACCAAAGTCGTCCATTAACATACACTAATTTAATTAATTCCCTAATTTAATTAACTAAAAGTACTACTTTTCTTTTAACTCGTCGACAAAATGTCAGACAGTCGACTGAGTATTTTTCTTGAAATCATTAATTAATTACTAAAATATATTCATAATATCAAACGCTGTTGCTTAATCCTCATTCCTTGAAAACTTTACCGCAAAACCAAATAATATAAATGCTACTATGTCTAACTGAGGTTAATCTATTTTTTAAATGATAAAATATCCAAGTTGAAATTAAAATGTTAAATAACGAGATGCGGGAACTAAAGACTGGAAATTACCTTAGAAGTTTGAAGAAAGTAACGACTCGTTTGCATCAGCAGGAACTAAAGAAGCGGGAAATTTCCCGCCTCCAGTATTTATTAAATATACTGATTAAGTCACTAGGCGGGCACTAAAATCTCTCGGACACTAATGTCTCGCGGGCACTAATGTCTCGCGGGCACTAATGTCTCGCGGGCACTAATGTCTCGCGGGCACTAACGTCTCGCGCGCACTAACGTCCCATGGGACATTAGTGCCCGCGATAATGCGACTACGTGACCGCGGGCACTAAAGGTACTGAGACTTTAGTGCCCGCGGGCACTGATGTCTCGCGGGCACTAACGTCCCAAGACCCTCCCGCTCTAATGTTCTGTCTGATTTGGCTCTAATTAGTCTGCCTGTCGTGCTACTGATGTAATATCGTAATTTTTATTATACTTACCTGAAGTACTATTAGAGGCAGACAGCTTATAACTGCTCCTTTTACGTTTTGTCTACCTTTTCCTATATCTTTCTATACCCTTCTCCCACATTACCCACGATGTTCTTTCAATATACATACATCCTTGTTGCAAAGTACTTTACTGTGTGATGATCCGAGTGCTTTGTTACACGAACGAACGTAAGTGAGTGAGTGAAAATAAAGCCAAGAGCTACTTTACACACAAGTATGTAAATACTTATTTTATTTTATTAAAATTTGGTGAAAAGTGGACCCAAGAACCGAGTCAAATAAATTAAAATAAATAAATTGTAAATTGATTTCGTCAAAGTTATATTGTTAATAATGTGGAATCTATGGTACTGTATCTCTCTCTGTCTCTCTAACTAGATAAACTCTATGTATGACCACACCCAGCATAACAAAGCAAATGGTTTGCTGCATCTCCAATTAGCCAAATTTACAAAGCGCAATATGCCTAAGAGATTTCCTGCTTTTTATGAGCCGGTTTGATTGCTGGCTGCTCAACTCTGACTGATTGATAGAATAATGACGTGACAAAGTACTTTTGCTGCTATCTGTAAGCAGTCAGACTGGCACTGTCAGCATATTTTTTCTATTGAGAGTACTTATATCTACTTGGTGTACCCGATGGTCGGTACATGTCAGACTGCGCTCCTTGGTGTACCCGATGGTCGGTACATGTCAGACTGCGCTCCTTGGTGTACCCGATGGTCGGTACATGTCAGACTGCGCTCCTTGGTGTACCCGATGGTCGGTACATGTCAGACTTTCGCTCCGATTAAATGGAAGGGGTGCTCAATTATTTATAACATCTTTTATTGCATTTTAAAGCATTTTTATGCTCTTCGCAAAATTCTTAACTAATAATCTCAACTAAATAAATATATAAATAAATATTTACGTCATATAGTAATAATAACAGCAATAACTATTCACATCTATCTATAATCGTCATTCTATATTGCACCTGGTGTTAAGAATGATATGCCGGCTAATAGAAAAAAATGCATCGCTAACTCACTATCAGCCATGCCGCCATGAATTTCCATTTTAATTTTAAGATGCATCTTGATAAAATCATGGGCTGCCAAACATGCTTTTCTCCATGAAGGCGCTAAACCACAAGATAGTGCTCTGGCTGGTCCTCGCGGCGAAAGCATTGTCCGCAAAGTGGAGTCGGAATTTACACACTTTGGATCATGTAGGCCTAAGCATGTTATGTATATTTCTAAAAATTATTACGAAACAACTGAGTCTAATGAACAATAATGAACAAGAACAACTGCATATTAAAGTGTATGGAAATATACTACTACTACTAGGATCGGCATGCTGCATCGCAGCTGCATTTTTAAGAATGCTGTGCCGGCTTGTCGACAAAATTGCGCCGCCACAACGCCTCCCCATGAGAGCTAGATCATCCGCATCTTCAATGCCAGTGTCCTTTAAGATGCGTCTCAAGAAAGTCATGGACTGTCCACCATGCTTATTCACTCCATGAGGCCGCCAAAGCACAAGATTATGCACTGGCTGGTCCTCACTGCGAAAGCAATGTCCTGCAAAGCGGAGGCGACTTTGTTCTAGTGTCAAGCTTGGGGGAACCAATGAGACACCTCCAATGTTATATAGTGTCTGGTTGGAGATGTGTGCATTCTAATTGACACAATGAACCCGGCGCAGCATTCTTTTGAATGTGCCATCCAAAGATTTGGTGTCCTCAGCAGTTAGAGCCCAGCATGGACCCCCATAGAGGAGTACTGGAACTACTGCTGCTCTAAATAATCGGACCTTAAGTTTCCTATTAATTCTCTGTGACTTCCAAATCCTGGAAAGCCTATTCAAGGCTGCCCATGCCTTTCCCTTACATATTCGAAGGTCCTCACCTGAATTCCGGATCCATGATCCCAGGTAACAGAAGTCGACCACATGCTCAAGCATACCATCCTTTGAGCTTATGCTCATCCGGTCAGAGACTTAATAAAAAGACCAACACTAGAAGCAGCCTGTTCTAATGAGCTGAGGAGCCGTAGGGCTCCCTCTAGTGATTCTGAGAGTACTCCTAAGTCATCAGCAAAGTCTAGATCAGTTAGGTACTTGGCAGCATTTCCTCGACTTCTGGAGCCAGTAGGTGGAGCTACCATTACCCCATCACCATTATGATGATCTAAGGACATGTGTAGAACATAGTCAACCACAATTATGAACAAGAATGGCGCAAGTGTGTCTCCTTGGAGGACTCCCCATAATACTTGAAATGGTTCTGTAGACACAAATGTTGTCGAACCATCGTATACTGATCTGATTGCTGCAATAATTTAATCAGGAATCCCATATAATGAAAGTATGCTGAACATACGTGAGCGAGAGACTGAATCAAAGGCATTGAAGGAGTCAACAAAGATAACAGCCAGATGCCTGTCTTTCTTTTTTGATAACTCTTCAAAGTCTCCCAGGAATGTTAAGAATGCATGCTGATCCACTCCATCAGTAGCTGCTTGTAGATTGTGATAGAAATTTTCCACCTCCTCTGCAGGGGCAACACTAGTTGGAGAGTAGCACACAATCAGAACCACCCTAGGAAACTTCTTAGACAGTCTTCCAGAACATGAGAAGTGGCAACGGATGATGCGGTTAGAGATTTGGTATATTTTGTCCAATGCTGCATGTGCAGTTGGATTCATCAATAGACCAATTCCACCATTGCCACTATCATCTGCTGACGCAAGGGCGAGTCGCCAACCGCCCCCATGTCCTTAATCAAAACCTCATCAGTCTGTCCAGTCTGCATTCGGTGCTCTTGAACACCCACTGCGCTAAGAGAAAGCTTATCTGCCAAGGCAGTCAGCTCACCTTGTCGTGAGTGGAGTGGAACCGAGTGTTAGGGTGTCAGGGTGTTAGGGACAAGTACTTTCGACGCGCGTGACATATTGTTTCATGGATTATATCTAAGAGAAATAACTGACTCAATTAATTCATTATAATTGTGTACTTAACTAAGTAGCATGGTAGAAGAGTTATGTTTCATATTATGTTATCCAAAAGTCCATTAGCCCTTAACTTTTACCGAATATGTTTGATTCACACCTAATTACTATAAATGGGCTAAAATGTGAGAAATACACATCAGTTGAAAACATTCTCAACAACAATTCCCTCCAACAACGTAACAATGTTGTCTTTTATTGTAGTAACTCTTTTCCTTGGTAAGTTTTATAATTAAACTCTTTAAGATCTAACGTTATAACCGTGGAGTTTGCACTTGCATCAACACTGTACCCGGCACATTTATTTGATCAACATGCTAATCACATATTTTGTTTGTGATTCTGTTCCATGACATACCAGTCAATAAGACTGATTTAATGTTTGTCACAATTTATTATACATTATGTGGGGTTGCGGCCTTTCAGTATTTTTTAAATCTATTATTTTCTCAATCAATGGTTGTAACCTACCAGCCCAACAAGCCCTTACGCCCATTGTGGGCCGAGTTACGCAGTCAGTGCAAGCCTTGGCGCAGAATTATAATTAGTAAATAGGGCAAAATTTAATGTCCGTTTGTAATGAAAAATTCATTCGTAAATAACTTTTCAAGATTTTAACCATTTTAAACCAAATTTTATATGGGCATACTTGAGAAAAAAATTATTTTTTAAAGTTACGGGCAAATACCTCTTGAACTTTTGACTTCATATCAGATCGAACTTGTTTCGAACTTACTCAAGTTCGCGTGCTGCGCGACGCCCTACGAACGTGTTTGGTTTTGTGCATGAAGTCAGTCAATTTAGTGTGTAGAGGTACTGTATGTAGGCACGGTTGCCTTGCCCTGACCCTGTTCTATGTATAATGCGTGTCGCATTCAATTACAGGTGGGGCTCTTGGCTGTGGTGTACCAGCCATTAAACCTGATGTTAATTTAAGGATTGTTGGTGGAACTGAAGCTATTCAAGGTTCTTATCCTTGGCAAATCACTTTACAGACCAGCGGTCATTTCTGTGGTGGTACCTTGGTACACCCAAGTGTTGTTGTTACTGCTGCTCACTGCATCTTCACGTGAGTATTAAAATTAAATAAGTACCGGTAATAAATTTGTAATGGTTTACTGAATGCATTGAGAGTTCACAATCGCAGTTTTTATTTTAATAAACTATTTTTCATAACTTACTTTATAATTAATGATATTCGAAACATCTATGACTTCTTGCGAAAATAAATAATCTAATTTATTTGATGTAATTAAGTTTTTAATGATTTCCATTTTCAGCACTTCTGGACTCAAAGTGAAAGTTGGGGAGCATCACATTTACAACAATGATGGAACTGAGGAAACCATCAATGTCAAACAGGTAAATAAATAATGGATGTGGGATGTGGTTACAGTAACTGAGTAGGTGGGCCTGCGATGGGTTGGGGCGCGGTATCGGTTGCCTGGCTTTGGAAGTACCATCATTAGAGGTACATGATAACAACTTGTAACACATTTATATTTATTTCCTTGAAGGCTCACGTACACCCAGACTATCATTCACCAAAAACCTATTCCAATGACATTGCTGTTCTTGAATTAGAAAGACCCGCAACACTTGGAACATACGTGAATGTCGCTTGTCTACCAAAACAATCTGATTATGATCATATGAACTGTGTTACCACTGGATGGGGCAACACCGAAGGTAACATTCAAGTAATGAATCATATTTACTTATTTATTTAATGTGTCAACCGACCCAATCCTAAGATTAACAACAATTACCAGTCCAAATATTATTTTCTTAGGAACCGGAGATCGTAATGTCCTGAGACAGGTTGTGGTCCCTATTATCCCTCAAGCAACATGTTCCAGAACTGATTACTATGGTAGCAGAATCCATGAAAGCATGATCTGTGCTGGGTACGAGGAAGGTGGTAAAGATTCATGCCAGGTTAGAGATACAAAAATCCGATATAATTACATCAATTAGGTATCATATAAATCGTTAAATATATTTCGACAATAAAAATGATTAGTGGCTGAATTGAAAGAGTTGTGCCCACAGGTTTTGACCAGGATTCGAACCTCTGCCACTCTTAACAAATGTGATATTTAATTAACACAATGTAAAGCGACTAGAGTACATTAGTTTTCGAAATTAGGCCTATGTAGTGGGTTGTACTGTAACAATTGATTTTTTTTTAGCAAAAATTGATAAATTAAGGTATTTTTTGATCGCACTTATATGCCGGTAAAAATATGAATATTTTAAAGGACAATAATTTATCAACGTCCATGCAAGCCAATCTCATAAATTTTTCATTACCATAGAATATGCTAAATCTTATTATTACATATGAATCTAAAACGCTAAATCAAATATGTTCCTATCCAGGGAGATTCTGGTGGCCCTCTTGTCTGCGAGGTGAACGGCGCCTGGGAACTCGTTGGAGTTACTAGTTGGGGATTCGGATGCGCTGATTATAAGAACCCCGGTGTCTACTCCAGGGTCTCCCACAACCTCGACTGGGTAAGAGGTTTCATTCCATAAACGTTTACTAGCGTGAGAGATAAATTGCAAGATTGTCGATTATAGTAAACTCAGTGTGATTGGGGTGACGGTATATGGGTGGATGGTTACAGCGATATACTTTGTATAACCTATTTCTGTTGTTGTATCGCGTAAATTATCTAAATACACTTATAAACAAATGCATACGGCACATTTATTATTATTATTTATTAGATACACCCGGTATAATAATATTATATCGACCCTGTCGGCTGTCATATCATAAGGACCTAACCTACTGTAAATACAAAAAACACGTATATCATAATGAAAGAATTAGAATAACAAGACCATATTTTTTATGTGACACCCCCCTGGAAATACTACCTGATATCTTGTACGTCCACAATTTACGGCCTCAAGGCCTCCCATCTCGGTCCGTTTCAGTTGCCGCCCGTGGATCCGTTTACCCATGCAGGATCGACAGTAGGTAGCTCCGCGATAGCTGCGCCCAAAGCTTCTCGTGTATTGGGTGCCGACGTGGGTCCAGGTTGGGTCTGTGTCGAAGCTGGGACCACGACTTCATGGGTAAGGTATTCCCCATCACTCTTTCGGTAATTCGTCCCGCCTTTAATTGCAACGTTGTTCGGAACGTGTGAGTGTTTTGTCAAGTCAAGTCTGGAGGATAGTTCTTTTTACAGAATACAAGCGAACACGCAAGAACACACCCGAAAACAATACAAAAACTGCTAATCCTGGTTCTGTTCCTTTCTTTTTTCACATTCTGAAAGCTATCTTCCTCCATTTGTTCCACAGCCATTTCGGTAATAATGCCTGCACTATCATCTCGATGTTGTTTGAAGCGTTGAGTTCGTATGGCACTTCCAGCATCTTCATGGTTATTAATGCCTTTTCTATCCTCATCGCGAAGGCTTTGATCAGGTCGGGCTGTCTACGAGTCTTCCTGATGTTATTCCCTTCAGGGTTTGTTGGATTATTTTTGCTGGGTGGCCGAGTTCTATGTCCAGTGCTTTACAGGCAGCCCTAAAACCTCCTTCTATTCCTTGATATTGCCTCACAATATCATATGCTGGCCCTCCTGTATAGACTTGTAGATATTTCAGGGACTCTGCCTGCGTCAGTTTCTTGGAAAGAATCTCATTACTGTACATCCTCTGGAATTGCAGATATTCCTCCGGCTTGCTACGCTAACACTTCGCCTTAAGTGATGTTGGTTTAAACACATTTAGCTTCACCCCAAATACAGGAGTGTGGCCAAATGTGTGCTCCCCTCAAATATCACGCTGATGAGAAATAGTTGTATGACTTTGATACACCATTGATGGCACCGAACTCCATTAGGCCATAATGAGTTGCTGCAGACAATTTCGTAATTGAAAATATTGACAGTAAATGCTCCAAGTTGTTTCTTGTGTGCAAATAGGCTTCACCCTATAGATGTTGAAATTTATCCCAACTAGATAGCTTTCAATGTCCAGCAAGTTACTGTTTTGGTATGCTAGTTTCATATAGGTATGTGTATGGATAGAGGAGGTTGGACTGTTTGTCTATGTTTCTGCCTATGTTGTTGGCTTTGTTCACTTCATTGATTTCTTCTAATATGAATTACTGGACTATTATCTTGGTTCCGAGAATTTCTGCTGAAATCAGGATCTGTACCAGCAGTACTAAAAGTAACATAGAAAGAACTGGATTGAGTTTCACTCATAGTCATCCAAATTATAAAGTCTCTTGGTGGACCTCTGTAGAATATTGTTACTACGTACAGAGAGAGGGGCATATCTATTATTTGCAGATATATTTGTAGCTGGTTTAGCACATGCTGTGCCTTCTTACTGCCACTTGGAATTGGTTGAATGAAATTTGTATTGTGTGATGGGTGGATTAATATGGTATCTCCTTTTATATACATTGTTCATAACTTCTCTATCACAAATGAAATACACATCACAGGGTGATCTGCGGTATTTTGGTTCGATACTATTTTCCTATAGGCTTCCTATAGGCTTAGTCATGGTTGGAGCTGCAATTGTGCTGTTTGATTGCTCCTGTAAAACAATTCGAGCATGCCTTTCTTGGTACAGTTATCCTTTAGATTGATGATTTCTTGTTTGAGAACAATATTTTCCAACTATACTTTGCATAGTCAGAACTGTATCAGTTCGACAACCTATGTTAAGTTTGATTTGAGTTGGTCATAGCCACGGTAAGATGATCCTTGTGTAATTGTACTCGGCTTAGACGCCTTCTACGGACTCATGGAATGTTCCATCTTTTATGCAGCACAGAAGTTCAAATATGTCTGCAGTAAGATCTTTAATCGTGTATCTAAGAGAGGCTCTGCTCATAATATATCTATATACAAATTTTTGAGATGATTGAGAATGAAATACAATTATTATTAAAATTCTATAATACTTTATTGAATACAATAACAATAATAATCGAATTACAATTATTGTTCTATTTACTACTTATTTCAGTTAGTATAAGTTTGGGAAGTCTGCACCCCAAAGGCCAGCACCATCCACAAACCCAAGTCCTCTCCAAGATCTGCGCTGCCCTTCTAAGGTCTTTGGCACTTAGAAGGATAATTGAAGAGTTATCAAAAAAGAAAGACAGGCATCTGGCTGTTATCTTTGTTGACTTCTTCAAGGCCTTTGATTCAGTCTCTCGCTCACGTATGTTCAGCATACTTTCATTATATGGGATTCCTGATGAAATTATTGCAGCAATCAGATCAGTATACGATGGTTCGACAACATTTGTGTCTACTGTTGACGGTGACACAGAACCATTTTAAGTGTAATGGGGCGTCCTCCAAGGAGACACACTTGCACCATTCTTGTTCATTATTGTGGTTGACTATGTTCTACGCATGTCCTTAGATCATTATAATGATGATGGGGTGATGATAACTCCACCTACTGGCTCCAGAAGTCGAGGAAATCCTGCCAAGTACCTAACTGATCTAGACTTTGCTGATGACTTAGGAGTACTATCAGAATCATTAGAGGGAGCCCAACGGCTCCTCAGCTCATTAGAACATGCTGCTTCTAGTGTTGGTCTTTTTATTAACTCCAGAAAGACCAAAATTCTGACAGTTAACTTTGAAAGTCCTCAGCAAGTCTCTGATCGGATGAGCATAAGCTCAAAGGATGGTATGCTTGAGCATGTGGACGACTTCTGTTACCTGGGATCATGGATCCGGAAGTCAGGTGAGGACCTTCGAATACGTAAGGGAAAGGTATGGGCAGCCTTGAATAGGCTTTCCAGGATTTGGAAGTCACCGAGAATTAATCGGAAACTTAAGGTCCGATTATTTAGAGCAGCAGTAGTTCCAGTACTCCTCTACGGGAGTCCATGCTGGGCTCTAACTGCTGAGGACACCAAATCTCTGGATGGCACATTCACAAGAATGCTACGCCGGGTTCATTGTGTCAAGTACAATGCACACATCTCCAACCAGACACTATATAACATTGGAGGTGTCTCATTGGTTCCCCCAAGCTTGACACTAGAACAAAATCGCCTCCGCTTTGCAGGACATTGCTTTCGCCGTGAGGACCAGCCAGTGCATAATCTTGTACTTTGGCAGCCTCATGGAGTGAATAAGCATGGTGGACAGCCCATGACTTTCTTGAGACGCATCTTAAAGATGGCCTTAAAGATGCGGATGATCTAGCAAATGTCATGGGTGATAGGGAGTTGTGGCGGTGCAATTTTGTTGACAAGCCGGAACAGCATTCTTAAAAATGCAGCTGCAATGCAGCATGCCGATCATAGTAGTAGTAGTAGTAGTAGTAAAAAGCCGTATCTCAATTTGGACAGTTTTGAGTAAATCGCATTTAAGTTTTCACACCTCTTGATTTAAAACACATACCTTTCAAATTAGAATTTTTTATGGGTTGTGAGCACAAAGTGGGAGTAAATTTCTAGTAAATTTCTTTTTAATGATGAATCACTCAGTCAAGTGAAAAATGAGATACTGCCTTTTACCTTAGATGGAATATCAATATAATAACAATTGTGGTAAGGTAGAAAACAGTAATTATTTTTTTGATCGATTTTTAATAATGTAATCCACTATTTAAGTGCTGGTACTACAAAAGTGGCGCTATATATAACTAGAGCAGAGCAGAAACCAGTCTACGCTGTAACAGAAAAGATAATCTCCGAATAGTTTTAAGTTTATAAGTACCTAGATAGGTGTGATTATTTTCGACACAGTTCATGTAGTTTTCTGTAAGTCGGGCCCAGATCCTGTGGGGAAATTTTCCCAAAACGTTCTTCTGTTTACAGGCATTAGTGGGCATAGGTTGGTTATGATATCCTGCTTCTTATCGGCAGGAATTCCCCGAACTTTGCTCAAACAGCTAGGAAGTGACTCATTAAATTCTGGACAAATTGTACTTTTCAGTACTCGATGGCTTTTGTATTCGTTTTCTGTGTGACGCTCCTTCCAGAAGAGCAAATCTGATCCTCGTCGCACCTGAAGCAATACCATGTTTGCAAAATAAGGTCGACACGTGGATTTGCCCAGATAATACTGGCTTACATTGTTTGGCCACTGCACTACCTGACTTGGGGATGTCATTTCTTTAACTTGACAACCTGCACTGCCAATGCATTCCGCCATATCAGTAAAATCATAGACTTTCCCCTTTGCTCGTAACTTTCTCTCAATAGTGGCATGTACTGAGTCACAAGCGTTCTGTGTGTGTCCAGCTGCGAGGTATTTCAGTGTGATTGTTTCAGCACTGATCTCTGGGCCATTTACAGCACGAATCAGCAAACTAATAAGTGTCCAGTTCTTGTTTTGGTAACCACAGTTATCTAGCCACAGCAGAATATCTGTCATGTCGCGCTTTTCGAGAAAATACAACCAGAATGCATTGGCAACATCACTGGCATCTCGACCAGTAACACCCTCATGCCAGATGACCGAAAATGGCGTCCCTTTCCCACGTAAGGGAGCAAAAGTTTCGTGAAACATTACAAGTCGACGTGTGAATAGGCAAATTTTAAATCCCTCCATCCTAGGTAACATAATCACCTTTTCCATATCAACGGCAGTGGCATTTATATTTTTCTCCCCATCATCCTTATATGCCGCCCTTGCCTCCTTGTATTTCATAACATGTATCAGGTTGGCAACACACTCGCTGCATTCAACTGCATTTTCTGCAGTTGCCTCCCTATTTTCATTCTTGCTTGTTTGACCAACTCGAATCTCATTCTTTTCTATATCAGTAGCTTTATTTCCCTGACAATTCTTCCCTTTTTTGTGTTGATCATATTCTTCACATGTTTCACATTCTTCGCTGCCCAGTTTAGTGCGCCGGATATTCTGTTCACGGATTGTTCGGCGGTAAATCTCAATGCTGCATTTAAAATGTTTTTCCTCAAAATCTGAATGCATAATTTCCGTTGTACAGTCTTCCGGCAGATATCGTCTGTTCGGAGCATGTTCTCGCCTATAATGAGGAGCACAAGGGTGGTACGTTTCAATGTGTTGAACAATCTTCTCAGTGTCCAACTTGTTTGGTGGACTGTGGCGACCACGTCGATCCGGTGCTGGAAGCAAACTGGTTGATAAGCCAGGATTCCTTCTAACAACATCTCCGTCTGAATTCAGTGTCTGTAGAGCTGAAGTAATTGGCTTATCATTATTAGGCTTATAGCCCAGTGTTGTCAAAAAAAATTTCCTGCAGACAGTTAAACCTTTGAAGCGGTATTCCAGCGTTTGGGATCGTCTTGAATCACTTGATCCAGGCTGCTTTTTGGCTTTGGAAAGAACACTTGTTCTTATCCAAAGACGTCGCTCTATTACACCCAAGAGCCAGTAATCTTTATTAATTTGTACTCGATCAACTTCAGTAATTTTTGTACGACACTTTTGGTAACACGATGTCGAACATGGAGGCAAGACTGCATGCTTACTGCGATCACGAACTTGCCGTTCTTCGATTGTATTTGCTCGTTTTTTTTTCGGCTGTCCCTTTGGAGCACGCTTTCTATTCTCGGTAACAAAATTGGCGGCTTCCACCTCGGCCGCCTCTCGGTCATCGGCAATCTCACCTGATTGATCATTTACAATCTAACCCGGTTCCTTGCCAATGTCACCGCTAGTCCCACTCTCACATGTTTGATTGTTAACATTCTCATCAACCGGTGGTTGGTTACTAATTGTGCCTGTTCGGTCGATATCAGTCTCAATGCCCTGATTAGGCCTATCAGGAGTCTTTAATTGGATACCCTTTTTAGGTCGTTTTTTTGGACGTCTGTGGATGCCGGCCAGCATTTCCAACTCTTCCAAACTAGCATATCTTCCATCGTACTCATCACTCAAGGACTCATCACTAGACTGATCACTCCAGTTGGGATTATAATCCTCATCACTATTGGTAGATCGAGAAGTACCGGTGGCCATCATGAACAAAGAAATTTTTACTAACAATCAGTTTTTAGTCAGTTCTGGTAAATACAACCAGTAGAACCAAATTGACAATGAATCAAATGCTGAAATCTGGCTGTTTGTCTATTTGCAATGCAGATTGATAAAAAGTTAAAAGTACAGTTACAGGCCTAGGTTTACATTGTAGTCATCTAGTTGTACAGCTCTTGTATGGCTCTTAGATGGCATGGGTTGAATTTCCCGCTGAAAATCTTAACCATACTACTGTATTCAGTAAACTATAAAAGTTACTGCTGTTTACCTTACTATCTAACTAAATTATTCTATGATGACATATAAGGTAAAAGGCAGTATCCAGTTTTACTGTGAATTATTACAAGATATGGCTCTCTACCTTACCCAAAGGGACTGGCAATGCTAATCTGCGGCCATTACGCACCCTAACTCAAAATTGGAAAAAATTGAGTTGCGGCCTTTTACCTTAGAAGGGCAGTGCGACCCCCTCAAAGACACAGTGAGTTGGACCGCAACAACGCGAACTGTAGATGCCTGTGGACGCCGCCCATCACCAAGGCCAACCCTTGCGAATGCATTTCCCTCAACCCTGGTGACCAGAGTCTCTGCAAGGTGCTGGATGAATATCTCAGCCTCCTTGCACCAGACCCCGTCTGTGGTTCCAACAAGGAGTGTGAACGAGATCCTCTTTGCCTCACATGCTGTAATGCGACTTCTTTACATGGATGCGTTATTCGAGGATGGAGTTGACGGGTCTGTTGCTGTATGAGGGGGTGTCGGCGTTAATAATCGCTGTCCAATGACACAACCCTCTGATTGACCCAGGCACCCCTTGCCAGAAGATCTGCCCGTACCCCTCCCACCTCACAGCCGTCTCTGTCCAGATACCCAGAGGACATGGTCACCTCCCGTTGGATGCAGGATCCTCTGAATGCACTCGAAATCGGGTCCCCGAACACCTCATGCAACTCATTATGCCTCTTTATAATTAGATGTTTGCAGTTGAGGGCACAGCCGTGCATTCCACAGGGTGGCTGGCTGGCTCAGGCAATTGAATGCGTTGGAAGCATCCACGAGGAGCATACACTCTGTTGCCAGGTCCTCATTCCCCAAAGCATATAAACTGTAAAAGGTGTTATGTGATAACCGATGACGGCGAGATGTAAAGTTACGGCGTCATTGGTTACCACTTAAACAATAGGTGGCATTTATAATTAATTGCCTGGCAGCCAGATAGGCCTACTGCAATACCTACCGGATTAATAATAACCAGTAGCTATAAACTATTAACATGGCTCCAAACGCCACCATAAACATAAGCTAACTTTTTTATAACATAATATATGTCATTTTTACATTTATTTATACAGCAACTAATTTAATTTGTGCAGTTTATATCACTTATAATATATATACACGTTCGTGGGGCCATCGCGCAGGACGAGGCTCAGTTATCAGATACAGATTACAATTGAGCGACTGTATCACAAAATCAGGTTTTGAGAAATTTACCCACACCACCAATCAATCAAAGAAAGGGGGACAGCACGTGTTCACCCCTTTTAATCTGCACTCCCCCCCCCCCCCCCCCCTCACCCTTCCCACCCACGAGTACTTTATAACTACCGATGCCTTCAATAGGCGAAGCCAGGTATGGTTTATAGGAATATAATCAACGCAGTAGGCAGTACTCGTCTTCATTATTATAAACGTCGTTGTGCTCGTCCTGTTTTGTATTTAAACATACTTCCTAAACGCAGACTGACGGACGATCTTTATAACTACTGATGCCTTCAATAGGCGAAGCCAGGTATGGTTTATAGGAATATAGTCTACGCAGTACTCGTCTTCATTATATGCCTCGTTGCGCTCGAGGTCCTGTTTTGCATTAAAATATTTCTCCTAAACCAAGACTGACGATCTTTATACAGTTATAACTATGCGAAGTTTCGAAACTGTGCGAGTAACTGCTGATACATCTATGTTGAGATGTGTGATACAACGCCAACGCATCGTATGCCGATGTAGAGTAATATGGGTATTGAAATAATATTAAATCAATGTACACTCTTAAAGCTGCAGCGAAAAAATGTAGATAATTTCCTAGGTTACATATAAAATAATAATATTATTTTTAAGAACATTAATTTTACTACTTTGCAAAAATTCAATTAAAAAATAACCAGACAAATATATTGCGGAATAAACTATTTCAGATATAAGCCTACAACAGTCATTATATCTTCTGTCACCTGAGATAGTAAGTAATACAACATTTATAGTATAGAGTCAATAGGAATTGAAATACAGGCAGTGTATGGTTGGAGTTATGTCTAGGTTGCTATAGCAATACTACTGGCTGCCTATTACAGTACAATTCCCCTCTGGTAAGGCTACACCAACATCTCCCAGCCAGCTAGCAGCTCTACACCCCCGCAGAGAGGCTATGTTGACCAATAATGGGCAGGATTAAATTTGTACTCAATAATTGTGCCGCTTTAATTACGATTTAGATCAATTAAAGACACATTTATTAAAGCAAATCACTTGAACTAATTAAAAACTATAATAGAATGGGGTATAGGGATTACATCTGTATAATTTTTAAGTATAATTATTTAAATCTTATACTGTAAAACAATTAATTTCCTTTAAAAGGCAGGTTGAAAATGCAGTTTTTACCGTAAACAACTTAATTAACTAATTAATTGCTATTATCTTAGCTTCTCGAAGGCCACACGGAAATTCAACTTGGAAAATTTCTAAACTTTTGCCAAACAACATGTGTACCAAGTTTGGTTAAATTTCATTAACATTTGGCTGAGTTATTAACGTTTAAAATTGGACACAACAGATCAACAGAACAACAGACACACCGATTGAGTTAGTGGTACCTGTATGCTAAGCTCGCTTACTTTCGTCGCTCGCCCCACAATCATTTCGTAATGTTACAATTTTTGAGAAAAACTACATACATACTTAGAAAGATATAGGGAAAGGCAGACTCCCGCAAACAAAAGGTAAAAAGAGCGTTACAAGTTTTCTGCCTCTAATACAGTTTTCTACCTTCTTCAGGTAAGTACAATCAAAATTACGATATTACAGCAGTAGCACGACAGGCAGACTAATTAGAGCCAATTATGTTGAATAAACCGCGAAAATGAGGTACTAAAGATTATACCAATTTATCAACTAATAAAGAGCCCAAAGTGTAGGACAAAAATTAACCATTAACCCACGGACTACCAATGGTAGTCCTCAATTGCAATGTGTTAGAACAATAAAATAATAATAATTTTTATTATTATTTAAATTTTATTACTTTGGCCACGCGGATTACCGATTGGGGTCCGATTAACATACACTAATTTAATTAATTCCCTAATTTAATTAACTAAAAGTACTACTTTTCTTTTAACTCGTCGACAAAATGTCAGACAGTCGACTGAGTATTTTTCTTGAAATCATTAATTAAGGGGGGGGTATACCCCCCCATGAACCTTTTTTTAAAATGGCTGTCAATTAGTGTTAAATGATAATATTGCTATTTTGTTATGGTCAACCACTGTATGGAAGGCCAAATAGCCTTTATAGAAAAATTTGAAAATTTATAGCCTCCCCCTAGCGGCTGGCGGCGGAATTAAAGATTTCACTAAAATTGCTACTAGTCCCTCAATTTTGGTCCAAATTTCTTGAAACCAACTTTATTGGACTCAGCGTGATCGACTCTACAAAAGTTATCTTATAGAATTTTTAATTAGCCATTTTTATTTTAATTAATTAAATTAATTAATTAATTATCATATTTTTAATTAAAATTGGCTAATTAGAAAAAATGGTAATATTTATCAAAATTCCATAAGATAACTTTTAAAGAGCTTCCAAAGCTCGTTCGAATGAGCCATAAACGAAGAAAATTGGTTAAAAAATGACGGAGGAGTAGTAATTTGAAAATGAAAAATGGCATTCCGAGAAAATGCCCTTCAAAGTTTAAACTGTCCCGCCAAAATTGGCTGTCTGCGTTCTGGTTGGTTAATTATTTCCGGCACGAAGGATGCACACCAACGAGCTAAAATGTTCATTACGGGGGTTTTCGGGGTCGCTGATTTCATTTCCGATGTCAGTTTTAATTTTTGGTGGAATCTAGTCTGTCTGTCTGTCTGTCGGTCTTCTGTCTTTCTTACAATTTGACGGACAGACCGTCATACGGAAAAACAGTGATAACTCGAGAACTGAAAGAGGTCTCACTAAGCGGTTTTCAGATTTGTAATCCTCATTAAATTCCGCACTAGATGAAATAAAGAAACAACAATTTGAAAATTTTACCTGAGGGGGGGTATACCCCCCCTTAATTACTAAAATATATTGGTTAGTGCGTCCTCCGACGATTATACTGTAGTACTGCACCTTGTTTTTTTTTATTACACACAGTCTCCAGTAAAGTTAAACAAATTAAGTATACTCAATCAAAAGTCGGTTATTTATAAACAATCAAACGCTGTTGCTTAATCCTCATTCCTTGAAAACTTTACCGCAAAACCAAATAATATAAATGCTACTATGTCTAACTGAGGTTAATCTATTTTTTAAATGATAAAATATCCAAGTTGAAATTAAAATGTTAAATAACGAGATGCGGGAACTAAAGACTGGAAATTACCTTAGAAGTTTGAAGAAAGTAACGACTCGTTTGCATCAGCAGGAACTAAAGAAGCGGGAAATATCCCGCCTCCAGTATTTATTAAATATACTGATTAAGTCACTAGGCGGGCACTAAAATCTCTCGGGCACTAATGTCTCGCGGGCACTAATGTCTCGCGGGCACTAATGTCTCGCGGGCACTAACGTCTCGCGCGCACTAACGTCCCATGGGACATTAGTGCCCGTGATAATGCGACTACGTGACCGCGGGCACTAAAGGTACTTTGACTTTAGTGCCCGAGGGCACTGATATCTCGCGGGCACTAACGTCCTAAGACCCTCCCGCTCTAATGTTCTGTCTGATTTGGCTCTAATTAGTCTGCCTGTCGAGCTACTGATGTAATATCGTAATTTTTATTATACTTACCTGAAGAACTATTAGAGGCAGACAGCTTATAACTGCTCCTTTTACGTTTTGTTTGCCTTTTCCTATATCTTTCTATACCCTTCTCCCACATTACCCACGATGTTCTTTCAATATACATACATCCTTGTTGCAAAGTACTTTACTGTGTGATGATCCGAGTGCTTTGTTACACGAACGAACGTAAGTGAGTGAGTGAAAATAAAGCCAAGAGCTACTTTACACACAAGTATGTAAATACTTATTTTATTTTATTAAAATTTGGTGAAAAGTGTACGGAAGAACCAAGTCAAATAAATTAAAATAAATAAATTGTAAATTGATTTCGTCAAAGTTATATTGTTAATAATGTGGAATCTATGGTACTGTATCTCTCTCTGTCTCTCTAACTAGATAAACTCTATGTATGACCACACCCAGCATAACAAAGCAAATGGTTTGCTGCATCTCCAATTAGCCAAATTTACAAAGCGCAATATGCCTAAGAGATTTCCTGCTTTTTATGAGCCGGTTTGATTGCTGGCTGCTCAACTCTGACTGATTGATAGAATAATGACGTGACAAAGTACTTTTGCTGCTATCTGTAAGCAGTCAGACTGGCACTGTCAGCATATTTTTTCTATTAAGAGTACTTATATCTACTTGGTGTACCCGATGGTCGGTACATGTCAGACTGCGCTCCTTGGTGTACCCGATGGTCGGTACATGTCAGACTGCGCTCCTTGGTGTACCCGATGGTCGGTACATGTCAGACTGCGCTCCTTGGTGTACCCGATGGTCGGTACATGTCAGACTGCGCTCCTTGGTGTACCCGATGGTCGGTACATGTCAGACTGCGCTCCTTGGTGTACCCGATGGTCGGTACATGTCAGACTGCGCTCCTTGGTGTACCCGATGGTCGGTACATGTCAGACTTTCGCTCCGATTAAATGGAAGGGGTGCTCAATTATTTATAACATCTTTTATTGCATTTTATGCTCTTCGCAAAATTCTTAACTAATAATCTCAACTAAATAAATATATAAATAAATATTTACGTCATTTAGTAATAATAACAGCAATAACTACTTACATCTATCTATAATCGTTATTCTATATTGCAGCTGGTGTTAAGAATGATATGCCGACTAATAGAAAAAAATGCATCGCTAACTCACTATCAGCCATGCCGCCATGAATTTCCATTTTAATTTTAAGAGGCATCTTGATAAAATCATGGGCTGCCAAACATGCTTTTCTCCATGAAGGCGCTAAATCACAAGATAGTGCTCTAGCTGGTCCTCGCGGCGAAAGCATTGTCCGCAAAGTGGAGTCGGAATTTACACACTTTGGATCATGTAGGCCTAAGCATGTTATGTATATTTCTAAAAATTATTACGAAACAACTGAGTCTAATGAACAATAATGAACAAGAACAACTGCATATTAAAGTGTATGGAAATATACTACTACTACTAGGATCGGCATGCTGCATTGCAGCTGCATTTTTAAGAATGCTATGCCGGCTTGTCGACAAAATTGCGCCGCCACAACGCCTCCCCATGAGAGCTAGATCATCCGCATCTTCAAGCCAGTGTCCTTTAAGATGCGTCTCAAGAAAGTCATGGACTGTCCACCATGCTTATTCACTCCATGAGGCTGCCAAAGCACAAGATTATGCACTGGCTGGTCCTCACGGCGAAAGCAATGTCCTGCAAAGTGGAGGCGACTTTGTTCTAGTGTCAAGCTTGGGGGAACCAATGAGACACCTCCAATGTTATATAGTGTCTGGATGGAGATGTGTGCATTCTACTTGACACAATGAACCCGGCGCAGCATTCTTTTGAATGTGCCATTCAAAGATTTGGTGTCCTCAGCAGTTAGACCCCAGCATGGACTCCCATAGAGGAGTACTGGAACTACTGCTGCTCTAAATAATCGGACCTTAAGTTTCCGATTAATTCTCTGTGACTTCCAAATCCTGGAAAGCCTATTCAAGGCTGCCCATGCCTTTCCCTTACATATTCGAAGGTCCTCCCTCACCTGACTTCCGGATCCATGATCCCAGGTAACAGAAGTCGTCCACATGCTCAAGCATACCATCCTTTGAGCTTATATGCTCATCCGGTCAGAGACTTGCTGAGGACTTTCAAAGTTAGCTGTAAACATTTTGGAATTTTTAGAGTTAATAAAAAGACCAACACTAGAAGCAGCCTGTTCTAATGAGCTGAGGAGCCGTAGGGCTCCCTCTAGTGATTCTGAGAGTACTCCTAAGTCATCAGCAAAGTCTAGATCAGTTAGGTACTTGGCAGGATTTCCTCGACTTCTGGAGCCAGTAAGTGGAGCTACCATCACCCCATCATCATTATGATGATCTAAGGACATGCGTAGAACATAGACAACCACAATAATGAACAAGAATGGTGCAAGTGTGTCTCCTTGGAGGACGCCCCATAATACTTCAAATGGTTCTGTGTCACCGTCAACAGTAGACACAAGTGTTGTCGAACAATCGTATACTTATCTGATTGCTGCAATAATTTAATCAGGAATCCCATAAAATGAAAGTATGCTGAACATGCTGACGTGAGCGAGAGACTGAATCAAAGGCCTTGAAGAAGTCAACAAAGATAACAGCCAGATGCCTGTCTTTCTTTTTTGATAACTCTTCAATTATCCTTCTAAGTGCCAAAATGGGCTCCATTGTCCCACGACCTTTACAGAACCCATTCTGATTTCCACGGAGCAGTCTCTCAATGGGATCCCTGATGCGATGTAATAGAATTCTATTGTATAGCTTTGCAGCAATCGAGATCAATGAGATTACCCGAAAAGAACCATAGAGTGTTAGGTTGCCCTTCTTGGGAACTGGCACCAACTTATTTGTTTTCATTTCTTGTGGGACTCTTGTTGTTCGGTACATGTCTACTATGATGGGATAGATGAGCTTTAAACACTCAGGTATTTTAAAGACCTCAGGGGGAACACCATCTACTCAACTGGCACGATTGGTCTTAATGCTCTTTGCAGCAGCCTTCACTTCATCAAAGGAGATATTGCCAATTGGAATATCTGGGAGTACAGTCTCAGACACTTTTACTTCTATAAAGTTATCAGGCAATACCCTGTCATTATTAAGAAGCTTATCAAAGTGGGCCTTCCAACCATTGAGACGATTGGCTGGTTACTTTGCCTTAACCTTGGTTTGGTGGTTGGTTGCTTTTCTGTTTTCTGCCCAGTCAGCAAGTTGATCGATTTCCATGCCTGGGATGATTGTCATTATTATATTATTGATTGTCATTATTGAAGGGCTTTTCAAAGTGGGCCTTGCAACCATTGAGGCGATCGGCTGGTGCTTCTGCCTTAACCTTGGTGGTTGGTTGTCTTTTCCGCCCAGTAAGCAAGTTGATCGATTTCCATGCCTGGGATGATTGCCTGCTGTTGTCTGCATCATTGATGGCATCAACCTGTTGGTTTATTAACTCCTGCAGATTAACAGAGTACTGCCTGTTCAGGGACCTAGATACTGCCTGTTCAGGGACCTAGATGCAGCCTTAACTGCAGTCTTGGCCGCTGTAGTCTGTTTGAGTCGGGACTCTTTCTGTGCCTTATAGAGGTCATTTCGGCACTTCTGAATGTATAGATAGATATAGATTTATTTATACATTATGTAAAAACAATAACAAATACACCAAACAATGTACCGGTATAAATGTATTGTCCAACATAACATATAGGATTACCCCTAAAGCTTTGCAGCTTATTTCCAAGGGGGTCCTTTATGTTACTTGGTTACAAATACAATATTACACTACGCTAACCTAAAACCAATATAAAACGTAATTACACTATGTACATGTACAACTTTACCGAGAGCGTGACAATGCCCGACTCAACGATAAAGATGTAATGTACAGAACAATTTATTATAAAACGTAATTACAGTATAAATAGTAAATAATTAATAAACTAATAACTTACTGTAGGACTATTGTACCTATTTTTACATTGCACACGGATATGAGATTTAACTGCAGATTTAAAAGAATGTTGATTATTTAGGTTTTTAATTTCATTAGGCAGAGCGTTCCAATTTTTTATGCCGTTAAAAAAGAAAGTATCAGATTCAAAGGATTTACAATTCGGGAGGTAGAAGTTTGAAGCACTAGCTCTGGTACTGTAAGAGTGTGTATCGCGTACTCTGTTGAATTTTTGTTTTAGGTAATTGGGACATTTACCATTATACACTTTATGCACATGGTTAAGGCGTAGCTGCTTAACTCTACTATCTAAGTTAAGTAGTCCAGATTCAGAAAAGTCATCTGGAGTTAGGTGGTGCCTAGGTTTGTAGTCTTTAATAAATCGTACTACTTTATTCTGAGCTACTTGTAATTTACATTTAAGCTGTTTGGTTAAGCCTTCATACCAAGAAGAGCATGCATAGTCCATGTGACACTGTATTAAAGAAGAGCAAAGTAACTTGCAGGAGTCGGTGTTCAAACTATTTTTATTTCTGTATAGAAACCTAAGCCTACTGTTAACTTTCGAGAAAATATTTTTCACTGTACTTTCTCCTGATAAGCAGTTATCCAATGTGGCGCCTAAATATTTAACTTCCTTTTTATTTTCAATCTTATGTCCATTACTAGTGACTTCAAACTTAGTTACCTTCTTTAACTTTCTTTTGGAACCAAACAAAATACTTTCAGTTTTACCGTAGTGAATGGATAGCTTATTATCAACCAACCACTCATTACAGGATTCTAGAACTGCACTTAACTTTTGGGAAATATGGATAGGATCTTTATGAGAGAAAATAAGAGCACTGTCGTCGGCATATAAAATGAGTTTAAAATCGGGATCTATACTACTTATCATATCATTTACATAGCATACAAAAAGCAGAGGACCTAATATACTACCTTGCGGTACACCACAGGTAATCTCTTGTACAGTAGACAGCGATTTGCTAATGACTACAGTTTGACCTCTGTCTGACAGGTAGGACTTGAACCAGTCTGAATGCCGCGGCAAGGCAGATTTCGTTGTTCTGCTAGCACACAGACTAAGTCTTACCTTGGCCACAATAAGGCGGTGATCACTGGAGAAGGGTCGAAGTGTAAAAGCATTACAGTCTTGTATAGAGCTCCTGTATTTCCTACGAAACAGAATATGGTCTATTTGGGACTTGTGACCACTGGGTCCTCTATGAGTCCATAGCTTTCCAGTTCGCTTCTTGAACTGGGTTCCAGCCGAAAACAATCCATTTGCTGAGATAAAATCATGAAGATGGACGGAATTTCGGTTAACACTATCGCTATAGACCCAGGGCGTTGTAGGTGATTGATGTAGACTTGCATTAAAGTCTCCCAGGAATGTTAAGAATGCATGCTGATCCACTCCATCAGTAGCTGCTTGTAGATTGTGGTAGAAATTTTCCACCTCCTCTACAGGGGCAACACTAGTTGGAGAGTAGCACACAATCAGAACCACCCTAGGAAACTTCTTAGACAGTCTTCCAGAACATGAGAAGTGGCAACGGATGATGCGGTTAGAGATTTGGTCTGTTTTGTCCAATGCTGCATGTGCAGTTGGATTGATCAATAGACCAATTCCACCATTGCCACTATCATCTGCTGACGCGAGGGCGAGTCGCCAACCGCCCCCATGTCCTTAATCAGAACCTCATCAGTCTGTCCAGTCTGCATTCGGTGCTCTTTAACACCCACTGCGCTAAGAGAAAGCGTATCTGCCAAGGCAGTCAGCTCACCTTGTCGCATTGGGGAACCGAGTGTTAGGGTGTCAGGGTGTTAGGGACAAGTAGGCCTACTTTCGACGCGCGTGACATATTGTTTTATGGATTATATCTAAGAGAAATAACTGACTCAATTAATTCATTATAATTGTGTACTTAACTAAGTAGCATGGTAGAGGGGTTATGTTTCATATTATGTTATCCAAAAGTCCATTAGCCCTTAACTTTTACCGAATATGTTTGATTCACACCTAATCACTATAAATTGGCTAAATTGTAAGAAATACACATCAGTTGAAAACATTCTCAACAACAATTCCCTCCAACAACGTAACAATGTTGTCTTTTATTGTAGTAACTCTTTTCCTTGGTAAGTTTTATAATTAAACTCTTTAAGATTTAACGTTATAACCGGGGAGTTTGCACTTGCATCAACACTGTACCCAGTACATTTATTTGATCAACATGCTAATCACATATTTTGTTTGTGATTCTGTTCCATGACATACCAGTCAATAAGACTGATTTAATGTTTGTCACAATTTATTATACAGTATGCGGGGTTGCGTCCTTTCAGTATTTTTTAAATCTATTATTTTCTCAATCAATGGCTGTAACCTACCAGCATCAGCGCAGCAACAAGCCCTTACATGTGGGCCGAGTTACGCAGTTAGTGCGAGCCTTAGCGCAGAATTATAATTAGTAAATAGGGCAAAATTTCATGTCCGTCTGTAATGAAAAATTCATTCGTAAATAACTTTTCAAGATTTTAACCATTTTAAACCAAATTTTATATGGGCAAACTTGAGAAAAAATTATTTTTTTAAGTTACGGGCAAATAAATACCTCTTGAACTTTTGACTTCATATCAGATCGAACTTGTTTCGAACTTACTCAAGTTCGCGTGCTGCGCGACGCCCTACGAACGTGTTTGGTTTTGTGCATGAAGTCAGTCAATTTAGTGTGTAGAGCTACTGTAGGTAGGCACGGTTGCCTTGCCCTAACCATGTTCTATGTATAATGCGTGTCGCATTCAATTACAGGTGGGGCACTTGGCTGTGGTGTACCAGCCATTAAACCTAATGTTAATTTAAGGATTGTTGGTGGAACTGAAGCTATTCCAGGTTCTTATCCTTGGCAAATCACTTTACAGACCAGCGGTCATTTCTGTGGTGGTACCTTGGTACACCCAAGTGTTGTTGTTACTGCTGCTCACTGCATCTTCACGTGAGTATTAAAATTAAATAAGTACCGGTAATAAATTTGTAATGTTTTACTGAATGCATTGAGAGTTCACAATCGGAGTTTTTATTTTAATAAACTATTTTTCATAATTTACTTTATAATTAATGATATTCGAAACATCTATGACTTCTTTCGAAAATAAATAATCTAATTTATTTTATGTAATTAAGTTTTTAATGATTTCCCTTTTCAGCACTTCTGGACTCAAAGTGAAAGTTGGGGAGCATCACATTTACAACAATGATGGAACTGAGGAAACCATCAATGTCAAACAGGTAAATAATGGATGTTGGATGTGGTTACAGTAACTGAGTAGGTGGACCTGCGATGGGTTGGGGCGGGGTATCGGTTGCCTGGCTTAGGCAGTACCACCCTTAGAGGTACATGATAACAACTTATAACACATTTTTATTTATTTCCTTGAAGGCTCACGTACACCCAGACTATCATTCACCAAAAAGCTATTCCAATGACATTGCTGTTCTTGAATTAGAAAGACCCGCAACACTTGGAACATACGTGAATGTCGCTTGTCTACCAAAACAATCTGATTATGATCATATGAACTGTGTTACCACTGGATGGGGCAACACCGAAGGTAACATTCAAGTCTCCAATTAATAGGGTTAATGATTAAATGACTTTAATGAATCATATTTTACTTATTTATTTAGTGTGTCAACCGACCTAATCCTAAGATTAACAATTACCAGTCCAAATATTATTTTCTTAGGAACCGGAGATAGTAATGTCCTGAGACAGGTTGTGGTCCCTATTATCCCTCAAGCAACATGTTCCAGAACTGATTACTATGGTAGCAGAATCCATGAAAGCATGATCTGTGCTGGGTACGAAGAGGGTGGTAAAGATTCATGCCAGGTTAGAGATACAAAAATCAGATATAATTACATCAATTAGGTACATATAAATCGTTAAATATATTTCGACAATAAAAATGATTAGTGGCTGAATTGAAAGAGTTGTGCCCACAGGTTTTGACCAGGATTCGAACCTCTGCCACTCTTAACAAATGTGATATTTAATTAACACAATGTAAAACGACTAGAGTACATTAGTTTTCGAAATTAGGCTTATGTAGTGGGTTGTACTGTAACAATTTATTGTTTTTTTTTTAGCAAAAATTGATAAATTAAGGTATTTTTTGATCGCACTTATATGCCGGTAAAAATATGAATATTTTAAAGGACAATAATTTATCAACGTCAATGCAAGCCGATCTCATAAATTTTTCATTACCATAGAATATGCTAAATCTTATTATTACATATGAATCTAAAACGTTAAATGTAATATATGTTCCTATCCAGGGAGATTCTGGTGGCCCTCTTGTCTGCGAGGTGAACGGCGCCTGGGAACTCGTTGGAGTTACTAGTTGGGGATTCGGATGCGCTGATTACAAGAACCCCGGTGTCTACTCCAGGGTCTCCCACAACCTCGACTGGGTAAGAGGTTTCATTCCATAAACGTTTACTACCGTGAGAGATCAATTGCAAGATTGTCGATTATAGTAAACTCAGTGTGATTGGGGTGACGGTATATGGGTGGATGGTTACAGCGATATACTTTGTATAACCTATTTCTGTTGGCGTATCACGTAAATTATCTAAATACACTTATAAACAAAGGCATACGGCACATTTATTATTATTACTTATTAGATACACCCGGTATAATAATATTATATCGACCCTGTCGGTTGTCGTATCATTAGGACCTAACCTAAATAAAAAAAACACGTATATCATATTGTTAAAGAATTAGAATAAAAAGACCATATTTTTTTATGTGACACCCCCCTGGAAATACTACCTGATACCTTGTACGTCCACAATTTACGGCCTCAAGGCCTCCCATCGCGGTCCGTTTCAGTTGCCGCCCGTGGATCCGTTTACCCATGCAGGATCGACAGTAGGTAGCTCCGCGATAGCTGCGCCCAAAGCTTGTCGTGTATTGGCTGCCGACGTGGGTCCAGGTTGGGTCTGTGTCGAAGCTGGGACCACGACTTCATGGGTATGGTATTCCCCATCACTCTTTCGGTAATTCGTTCCGCCTTTAATTGCGACGTTGTTCGGAACGTGTGAGTGTTTTGTCAAGTCAAGTCTGGAGGATAGTTCTTTTTACAGAACACAAGCGAACAATCAAGAACACACCCGAACACAATCCAAAAACTGCCGAACACAATCGAACACAGTCGAAAATAGAAAGAGCACAAAAGAATTTCACCGGGTACCAACTTTTAGATAAAATTAGCCACGCGTTGCTTTTCTATAAGAACATTACCGAAATTATTGAATAAAATTGTCGCGAAATTAAATATTCATTTCTTATCAGGTAGACCTATCATTTGTTGTGTACTGCTGTACAGTATAATCAAACTATGTAGGCAGTGACGTGGTGGCCATACATCTATTCGGGAAAATTCCCGGGCCCCCTTGACGATCTGGGCCCCCCGGGCCCCTTAGTGTCAGACAATTATATTGATGTTATAAAAAAATATAGTAGTAGGTATTACATTTTTCCAATAAAATATAAGCAACGAAACCAAAACAATAGCTATAAATGTCGCAGTTACCAAGCACAGCACTAAACTAAGAGGGTTGGAGAGGGGGAGGGGGGTGTAAACGTAGGAGCACATACCCAGTATTATTCTATATTGAAAAAGTCCCATCAGGCGGCCGGCGGCGTCGGCTAGGCAAACTGTGTTGTAGTTACATTAGTGCCAGGCCGCCAGACCAGATGGAGACATACTCCACCTACACCACTGTTCTATACCCTACCTCATTCATTACCTAATAATGGCCAGGCCAGCCTTTCTTTAGCAGTAGTCTGTTAATATTGAGTTGTTACTTAGAAAAGGGAGCCTAATTCACCACAGATTAGTTTAGTGCTGCGCCCTCTTCCCCCATCTAATGCTGTGTGCTGTGTGTGTGTGTGTGTAGTGTATGTACATATAACTACACGAAGTGGGGCCTTCGCGCAGCACGTGACTTAAATTTAATTTAAGTACTAATTCGAAAGTATTACTGTATTAGCAAATTTTAAGCAGATTTCGCCTAATCACTTTTTACCTCTTTCATTTCTATTCAGACATCTCTGACTCTAGCGGTATAGTGAGAACTGAAGATGGATTAGGGTCTCCAGCCCCACAAAGACACAGCCTATGGATGAATAGTACATACGTACATCGGCCAAGTTTCATCTTGAATAACGGATAACGAAATGAGAGATGGATCTCACTTTCAGAAATTTCGTCGTATAGCGGCAGACCGATTAAATCTCCCCCCCCCCCCCCCCCCCCCACAAAGACGCAGCATGTGGTCCAGAATATATGGCAAGATTCAGCTTAAACTGATTAAAATCAATGAGACGGGAGAATTTATTCACTTTCAGGCATAAAGTAGTCCTATAGCGGGTGACTGTTGAACTGATTTTCAACAAAACAAATTTTCAACTTGGCAGCTTTAAATTCGACAAAGTTATAAGCATGTCAATATCATAACGACGACAACGATTTCACTTTCAGACATTTGGCCCTCTAGCGGCAGACTGGAGAACTGCAGATGGATTCGCCTCCTTTGAAAGTCACAGCTAATGGTCTAATACATATCTGCCAAGTTTCAGCTTAAACGGATTAAAAGCAAAGAAATGGGAGGGCATTTAATGTTTAGACATGTGGCCCTCTAGCGGGAGACCATTGTACTGATGGTGTCTGAAAGTCTCTCAAAAATCTCAACTTTAGCTCATATTGATACCTACAAATTTTCAACTTGGCAGCTTTAAATCCGACAAAGTTATTAGCATGTCAAAATCGTAACGACGACAACGATTTCACTTTCAGACCTTTGGCCCTCTAGCGGCAGACTGGAGAACTGCAGATGGATTCGCCTCCTTTGAAAGTCACAGCTAATGGTCTAATACATATCTGCCAAGTTTCAGCTTAAACGGATTAAAAGCAAAGAAATGGGAGGGCATTTAATGTTTAGACATGTGGCCCTCTAGCGGGAGACCATTGCACTGATGGTGTCTGAAAGTCTCTCAAAAATCTCAACTTTAGCTCATATTGATACCTACAAATTTTCAACTTGGCAGCTTTAAATCCGACAAAGTTATTAGCATGTCAAAATCGTAACGACGACAACGATTTCACTTTCAGACCTTTGGCCCTCTAGCGGCAGACTGGAGAACTGCAGATGGATTCGCCTCCTTTGAAAGTCACAGCTAATGGTCTAATACATATCTGCCAAGTTTCAGCTTAAACGGATTAAAAGCAAAGAAATGGGAGGGCATTTAATGTTTAGACATGTGGCCCTCTAGCGGGAGACCATTGCACTGATGGTGTCTGAAAGTCTCTCAAAAATCTCAACTTTAGCTCATATTGATACCTACAAATTTTCAACTTGGCAGCTTTAAATCCGACAAAGTTATTAGCATGTCAAAATCGTAACGACGACAACGATTTCACTTTCAGACCTTTGGCCCTCTAGCGGCAGACTGGAGAACTGCAGATGGATTCGCCTCCTTTGAAAGTCACAGCTAATGGTCTAATACATATCTGCCAAGTTTCAGCTTAAACGGATTAAAAGCAAAGAAATGGGAGGGCATTTAATGTTTAGACATGTGGCCCTCTAGCGGGAGACCATTGCACTGATGGTGTCTGAAAGTCTCTCAAAAATCTCAACTTTTGCTCATATTGATACCTACAAATTTTCAACTTGGCAGCTTTAAATCCGACAAAGTTATTAGCATGTCAAAATCGTAACGACGACGACGACAACGACGACGACGACGACGACGACGACGACAACGACGACGACGACGACGACGACGACAACTATTTGCATAAATTGACCCACCCCCTAACAGTGTCAATTCGCTAAGGCTCCGCCAACTTCGTGGCTCGCCCCACAACAGTTGGGAATGCATTCGTTTCACCTGGGATAGTTCTTTTTACAGAACACAAGCGAACACACAAGAACACACCCGAACACACTCCAAAAACTGCCGAACACAATCGAACACAGTCGAAAATAGAAAGAGCACAAAAAAATAACACCGGGTACCAACTTTTAGATAAAATTAGCCACGCGTTGCTTTTCTATAAGAAAATTCCCGAAATTATTGAATAAAATTGTCGCGAAATTAAATATTCAATTTCTTATCAGGTAGGCCTATCATTTGTTGTGTACTGTTGTACTGTATAACAAACTATGTAGGGAAGCCTACCGAGTTCCGTACCTGTCAAATATATAGTAATAGCGGGTTAGCTAATAGGCCTGTTTGCCTGTGTACTGGAATAGCTTGGTCTGGGACTGATTGCTGAGGATATGAATTAGGAAGTTAGGCCCGTTACCGTACGTAATGTACATGACGTACGCTACAACATGTCGGTACAACATAGGTACCGGTACCGTACCTATGCCTACTGCTGCACTGGAATATAAAGAGCTGGGTCCCGGTTAGGTACCTACCCTGGCAGGTACCGGTAGGGATCTCTGTCCCGGTGCTAACCACACTTAACTTAGGCCTACTACTATGTTAAATTATTAGTTGTCGGCTTAGGCTAGGCCTGATCTGATAAGAAATGAATATTTAATTTCGCGACAATTTTATTCAATAATTTGGGGAATTTTCTTATAGAAAAGCAACGCGTGGCTAATTTTATCTAAAAGTTGGTACCCGGTGTTATTTTTTTGTGCTCTTTCTATTTTCGACTGTGTTCGATTGTGTTCGGCAGTTTTTGGAGTGTGTTCGGGTGTGTTCTACTGTGTTCGCTTGTGTTCTGTAAAAAGATCTATCCTTTCACCTGAGCTGAGCTGAACATCCACCAGAGTTCAATATACCAGTCATCTCCCATGAAGGTAGGTAGGTAGGTACTCTAACGTAATAAACATGATGTAATCTTATCTGAGAACGCTGGTCAACGTTGTCTGATTGGTCAGTTTGTCTATTGGATATATGTAATAACTGTTAATTCCCAATGTCCTCTCAGTCTTCATATTACACTCATTGTTATACACCTACCTGATTTCAGTACAGTAGTACACCATTTCCTGAAATATAGTGTCGTTATTCAGCTACACACCCCCCCCCCCCCCCCCCCCCCCCCCAAAAAAATTGTTTATACAAATCTGAATGGGATTGCATGAAATTTGACCCTCGTGGGTTGGGTGGGTGAGTCAGAATTTTTTTGGTCTAATTTTTTTTTAGCTAAAAAGCGTCTAAAAAAGGTGCCTCGGTTGTTATTGCACCAGTTATACCGCAGTTATTCTTCAACGTTATTGTGATGTGTTTGTACGGATTGAAAACTGAACATGCAAGGATTCCAAATATGTAACACAATCTGAATTTCGTTGAACAATAGCCGAGATAGGAGCGTTCAATATATTGAACTTTATAATTGCAACAATGCAATAACTCTTTAATCATACAGCATACTATTACGTAGCTATTCATACCTTAACAAAATGTTCCAGAATATGGTGTATTTATTAAATAGAATCTCCACCGGATTCATCAACTCTACTTCAGTATATCTAAGTGACGTTGCTTTTAATTTAATGTATTATTTATTAACTTTATCGTGTTTTATTGTGCCACTCCCAGTCCCATGGCTTAATTAACTTTAAAAACTAAATAGAATAAAATAGCCTCGTAGAGGTGCAACACTATGCAACATTATTGAACGCCCATATCACGGCCATTTTTTAACGAAATTCGACATATTTGGATTCCTTTTCTCCAGCTTTCCTTCACTAGAGAGAGTGAGGGAGACTTGACTTTAGGGGAGACTTGATTTTTTCGAATAACTCAAAAACTATTATAAATTATTTGACGATACCACACAATAATGTGCAAAATACATGTAGGCTACACCCGCGCAACAATGTTGTATTACCTTTTGGTTATTTTTTATTTTATTGCCGATAAACGTTTTCTGGGTTCAAAAGTAAATTTTTACCCTTTACAACGAATGTTACTATAAGCAGATGAGGTTGAAGAATAACTGCGCGGTGTATGGTGTAACTGGTTCAATATCGACCTTTTTTTAAACGCTTGTAACTAATAATTGAAAGCAAAAATAAAAATTCTGACTCACCCACCCAGGAGTTGCGTGATTCTACCTCTATTTCAAGTTTCATGCAATCTCAATAACAATTGGAGGCATTTCTCCTGATGAAATTAAACAGGAGTTGGACCGGGGAATTTGAACTATCTCTTATAATTGACAAAATTTGCGAGGGAAGCTCTACATTTTGAAGCCTTTGCAACAACACTGCAGTATCACTTAATCGAAACTTCGCGGTAAAAATTAAAAAGTTGAAATAAATATATTGTGTACTGCCCTATCACTACTTATATTATTATGATTAATAATTGTGTCATTTTATTTCTTTCTTTAAAACTTTATGAAGCCTTTTTCTAGAAAATATTTTGTGCATGAGGGGGGGTGGTGGTCAAAATTCTAATTGGCATTTATAAATGGGCCCTTATTTTGGGATTTCCCGTGCCCCTTACTGGGACCCACCACGCCACTGTATGTAGGGAAGCATACCGCGTACCGTACCTGTCACATATATAGTAATAGCGGGTTAGCTACAGTAATAGGCCTGTTTGGCTGGGTACCGGAATAGCTTGGTCTGGGACTGATTGCTGAGGATATGAATTAGGAAGTTAGGCCCGTTACCGTACGTAATATACAAGATGTACGGTACAAAACGTCGGTACAAAATAGGTACCGGTACCGGTACCTAGACACAAATGTTGTCTAACAATCGTATACTGATCTGATTGCTGCAATAATTTCATCAGGAATCCCATATAATGAAAGTATGCTGAACATACGTGAGCGAGAGACTGAATCATAGGCCTTGAAGAAGTCAACAAAGATAACAGCCAGATAGATAGATGCCTGTCTTTCTTTTTTGATAACTCTTAAATTATCCTTTCTGGGAGTACAGACTAAGAAACTTTTACTTCTATAAAGTTATCGGGCAATACCCTGTCATTATTTAGGAGCTTTTCAAAGTGGGCCTTCCAACCATTGAGGCGATCGGCTGGTGATTCAGCCAACCTTGGTGGTTGGTTGCCTTTTCCGCCCAGGAAGCAAGTTGATCGATTTCCATGCCTGGGATGATTGCCTGCTGTCGTCGGCATCATTGATGGCATCAACCTGTTGGTTTATTAGTTCCTGCAGATACAGCGTAACAGAGTACTGCCTGGTAGTACTGCCGCTATAGTCTGTTTGAGTCGGGACTCTTTCTGCGCGTTATAGAGGTGTGTAAAGAGATGGAAATATAAAATGTAGACACTTCATTTTAAAACATGGTATCATCTCCTAATTTAAAGTTTTTCGAATATTAAAAACAAAATAAGTTAATATTTTTTGTAACAGAGCATTGATAATTAATTTTTAAATAAATTTACAGAAAAAAATTATATTCACCTATTCCTATTATAATTACCGCAATACTTATGAAAGTAACTCAACTATGGTATATTTAATTAACAATAAAGAAATTTATTAATAGCAGACGGTTTAAGATGTAGCTGTTGGGAATTTTATTAATTCTCCCAAAAATTACCTATATTGAATTTCACAGAAGTTAAATATAAACATTCCCACCAAATGAACCAAATTTATAAAATCTATAATGAATACTACTGATCTTGTACTAAAAGATTTTTCTCTACCAAATATACCAATCATCACTGTAACATTTTACCAATAACACCTGTTGGTAAAATGTTACTGTGCTGATTGTTGTAGTCTTAACGAATTTTTTATTTGAACATTGTGTTTAACGGTTAATTAAAGTTAAATAAATAGACGTAATTGTAATTGGGTACTTTTGACATTAGTTTTGTTATATTAGTTTTTTCCACGTGACAAGTTAACATGAGTATTAATTGTTTGAGATTGGATTTTATGTGCGATAGGATAGTCGGTCATTGTTAGTATGACTAGAGGAAAGTGTCGGTTTTCACATTGTAAAAATATAATTTCACGCAGTGGGCTCAAAAAATCATATTTTTGTAAAAAAAAAGTTGCCCAAAGTATGTAATATTATATATCACTAGAAAGCTCTCGATGCGCTGAATTCAATGGTGGTAATTTCCCACTAGCCCCGACCTCATGGTAACAAATAATTGAGAAAAACTATGTCCATTCCTGTAACATTTGTCCCACAGTGTAACGCCCGATATCAGCCAATCAGATACCTTGAATGGTGATTTCCGATGCCTGTAACAATTTGTCCCACACCAGTTGTAATTACACTGATATGTTAAATTAACCTAGAATTCGTCTCTGAGTGGGAGCTATGCTGCCATACCTGATCCCAGTAACACCTCCCAATAAAGCTTATTTGCAAATATAAACAATCATAATAAATCATTATGGTCGTTATCTGAGGAAAACTGATAAAATATGATGCTTCTCCGGGCGCACAAACATATGAAGATCGATTAAATAAGCCTTTATATAAAAGATACTATACAATTTTACATTCATGTGTAAAGCTGATAAATATGCGCATCTAATACAACATTACGGACAATTTTAAAATCCGCTCAAAAAACTCATGTAATTAGGATTTGATAATAGGAACAGGTACGAACAGGTTACATTGGAAAACTATCCTAACCAAAACAACAAACGACAGTCAAGAGCACAGGCTACAGTTTCATATTTGGCGTTGTCGGATATCGGTAGTCTGCGTGGGAACAACCTCCATGTGAACATCGTTGGAAAATACGAACGCATTAAATACGTGTTCTGCTGATACTCAAACCGCACCAACAGGTCTGCCTAATTTATTATTAAAATCTTCCATAAATTTGTTACTAGAAAATTTTAATATGACTGATTGTCAAGAAAATGAACAATATTATCAATTAATAGTTTATTTGACACAAAATTTACCAAAACTTCTAAATTATTCAAATGATCTTTTCATTTCCCATTAGATGACCAATTTCACTCTCGTTTTCGGCGATGCCACTGATACGCATTTTGTCCGCGTATTTTGAGGAATGCAGTGATTACGATTCAGCAATATCGTCATGCAACTAGACACATAGCCCGCGTGAATCGAGTGTGAGCAGAGAATACTACCAGTTTAAAAAATACTCAAGCAAAGAATACTAAGGCTAAGAATACTCATGGGCTAAGAATACTAGCGGGTTAAGAATATCCACGAATCTGACTATCTATCTATAAGGGATGCAATGCAGCTTACATTAAGAATGCTATGCCGGCTTATCGAAAAAATTCGCAACATCACCCGATCACCCATGACTTTCGCAAGATTATCTCAATATAAAGGACAATGTCCTTTATCATGGACTCAATCTACTGTTCACCGTGTGTATTCTTTCCAATAGGCCATCAAAGAGGTACCTTTTCTACTATTTATATTGCTGATCTATATAATCGAATCTAAGATTCCGATCTACTCTACATTACTTCTAATTCCTTTACAGCCAATGACTTCCCATATTAGGTGTTCCTTAAAGTTCCTAACTTCCGGATCCATGACACCAGGTAGAAGAAGTCATCCTCATACTCAGGCAAAACCCATCATAACACTAGAAGCAGCGTGTTCTAATGAGCTGAGGAGCTGCAGCTGTTCACCCTCTTGTAATTCTGAGAGTACTCGTAGGTCATCAGCAAAGTCTAGATCAGTTATTTAGAATGATTATGATTAACGAGTACAAGTTTGTCAGAACTAAATAATAATATCTCTGGGAGTGCAGTCTCAGACATACGCGGACTAAGAATACTAGCCGGCTAAGAATACTAGCCCTGCGCTACTCTACCGATATTATCGATTTTTTGAGGCAAGATTTCTTCCTTGAAATCGCACAGAATTGTACTTCGGACATTCTTGAGTAGGAGAAACACCATTACCAATCAAATGTGCCTGTGTTGATAGCAATTTTGGTTAAAAGCATGCACTTAATTAACACTGACATAACAAGCAACTACTCTATCGTCAAAGACTTCCCAAGCATTGAGCATAACTAAACTGTGCTAGGCCTACATGTAAGATTGACAATTAGCTTATTAGCAGTCAGCATTAACTGGTTTCCCGCTGAAGCCAAGATGTGCTTGAATATCGACATGGTTGGTTGAGTAATTAGAAAATTCATTGGATTACTTATCGTGAAGGCCTTCTATAGTTGGAGCATTCAGTCTCATCCCATCAAGGTTGTTACACAAAATAAGATAAATGAGACACAGAATAAATGTAAAGAAACAATCAAAACACCGTGTAATGAGTCCTGCCAATCCTTTAAGGTGAATTACAGCCTATGTAATGCAATTACCTAACATATCAGTTTATCTTAAATAAATAAATTTTCCAATTTGGAAAGTAGGTAACACAACTGAAATTAAACTTTAAGAATAAATCAAACATTTTCCAGAATGTAGCTGATGCATGAAAAATAATTTCCATATATTACTACATAGATTACACCAAAGTGTAAGAGTTCGTCCCATCAGTGTGGACTCTTAGGCGTGTTTGAGTTGTTACTGAGAGATAATCGAAGCGCTTAAAGAAATATGTTCAGCCATCTCATTAAAATTTTCTTGCTGAACATAACTAAACACCCCAACCCAATGATTTTTATATATCTCTGAACTGCTTACAGATGACAAAACCAACCACAACCTTACAGGTAAACTCTTGTAACATAAACTCTCATGTTTGTTGGCTCAGAGTAAAACGCGGATCCGGATCAGGATCCGGATTCTATCATTTAACATTGTCCCTATGGAAGTCGACAGAATTTACATTTTTGGAGTGTAATCTGCGGATCCGTGCACTGCTAAATTTACCGAATCCGTAACCGAGTGTAAAACGCGGATTGGCCTTTTTTACCGATCCGGAACGTAGTGTAAAACGCGGATTCATGTTTTTAGGCTAAATCCTGAACGGAGTGTAAAACGCGGATTTATATTTCTACTGAATATGGGATAGGGTGTAAAATACGGGATTCCGATATCTGAAATCCGATAATTTACGGGATTCGTTATTCCGAGTCCAACCAATGATACAGCCATTGTTGAGCCGCTTTAACTCATTACGCAAACATCGTGCACCCCGAGTCCGGAGAAGAAAAAAACCAGGAAAGTCCGCAAGCCATGAAAAGTTACTAAAGAACAATAAACATTGTACTAATTAATAATTGTAACTAGATGAGGGTCTGGGTCTTTATTGCATATGCGTTTTACAAATTGTTAATTAAAACATACTAATTAACTTGAATACGAGTTTTACACCCTTTTCCGGATGGAAACTAACTTGAATCCGCGTTTTACACCCCTTCCCGGATCCAATAAAACTTGGTAATTAACGTAAATCCGTGTTTTACACTCCATTCCGGATCCAACAAAACTTGGTAATTAACGAAAATCCGTGTTTTACACTCCATCCCGGATCCAATAAATCCGTGTTTTACACTCCATTCCGAATCCAACAAAACTTGGTAATTAACGCAAATCCGTGTTTTACACTCCATCCCGGATCCAATAAATCCGTGTTTTACACTCCATTCCGAATCCAACAAAACTTGGTAATTAACGAAAATCCGTGTTTTACACTCCATCCCGGATCCAAAAAAAACTTGGTTATTCGAAGAGACAGCAACAATACCTGCAATATCTTACTGTAAAGTTTGTAAATCAAATCATAAATCCGACCTTCTCACCAAAACAGTAAACTCTAAGTAAGCGAATATATTGCAGTATCGATCTCTTATAACCGGTGAGGCAGAAAACAGTCTACGAGCAGACAAACTTCGATGAAACAAAATCCCGCGCAGCGAATCCTAAAATCAGGCTGACTCACTGACGGACTAAGGGGCTCGTATACTTTGCCGCGGTGTGATTTATATGGTTGGGCGAAGAGACGCTAGCTAGGTACAGGCAGAGATTTGGAGATGTCTAACTAGCGGGCAAAGCACAGTACGGACAAAAGTTAATTTTTATATATTTTGAGGTGTAAATAATTTCTAACGCGCGTGTGTTAATTCTGAACGGTCAAAAACAGTTTTGCTCCTTCACATATATAATTACTGGGTACGGTGTGCATTTTACGAATATTCTAATTTTATAACTTGTAGGTCCAATACTCACGAATGATAAGGTTCCTTCCCCTCTTGCGTATTTCCAGGACTCAAATTCAGGCATAGGGTTAATGCTACGCCCAGAATTCGGCAATTTTAGGTACCAGGTCCCTGATACTAAGAAGAGATGTGTTAGTTTACTACTGTAGGCGTACAGTTACTAATAGCTATCCTGGCTCCTATCTAGAATTTTAGTCACCCAGGTAGTCCGGGTAACTTCCTATTAGGGCGTTGGCGGGGACACGGTAGATGTTAGTATCCCTAATAGCCTCAATTTATTTTGCGCCTAGCTGTAAACTGCCCTACCGCCTGAACGGTACAATCCCAATTCAGGTGAAACACAACGACCCTCCTAGCCTACAAGTTCTAATGCAATGGACACTGTCGTACTACAAATAGTCGCACACACACCTGTACTTAGCAAGAGTTAGGCGTACAGTTTGCTGCACCCTACCAATTTGTATGCTTCGTACCGGTGTGCCTACGTCCTATCTGCGTACTAGTATCTGCCTGCTCTTTCCCTCTACCCGTAGGAATATGAAGGTCTACTGTGGTTTTTTCCTGAATCAAGACAGTACAGTCCCTAAGATGTAATTTTAGGCTCACAGCGTGCCACTACTTCTACCTTTTGATCTTTGGTCTTACGCTTAGGTAGCGAGATGTCGAACGCTGTCTAACCTTTCAGGCGATGGGCGAATAACTCAAGATGGTATTGCGGGTTGTCTCTTGTCTACATTCCCCCGATGTTCCCGTTCATTGCTGCGGCCCGATCTCTAGCCGGCCATCCTGTCCCTTAGGTTTGTTCACCGTAGTGAATCCATGGTGAAAGAAAAGCAGATAGCGGTATTTCTGAATTTATTGCAGATAATAATACAAAATGTAATCTGAATACTAATGACAGAATAAACAAATATTAGATAACTCAGAGATACGAATATGGTTAGAGTAATGAGATAACTAATGAACAAATCGCACCTTTATATACCAAATTTGTGCCGCAATCAATCGAGAAAATTCTCGATTGTTCTATAGGTTCTAACAAGGTTTTAAAGATAGCTATTGGTCCAGCTAATGTATAACTTGCACGACATTGGTTACAATCAAATAACTACAGTCTCATTGGTACAGACAAATGCAATTAATTTGTAGCGGTCAATTTAAATGAGTTGGAATTCTGCACAAAAAATAATTCGCACTTACTAGGATTCGAACTCAATACCTACTACACATATAATTTCCAACGCTCTACCGACTGAGCTACTGAACCACTTGACCAATAGGCGTTCAAATGATAGAACAAATACGAATGAGAACTCAAAGCAATCTTTACAAAGTTAATTCGAATAAAATAAAATTTTTGAAAATCCACGGCATTTAGGGAATATAATTCTATACCGCTCCATGAAAACAGGATATTATCGTGCATAAAATATACGGTTTTCACCAATAATCAATCAAACTATAGAATACTTAGGGCGTACTTACATATTTACAAATTAAATTTCAAATAATACTTCCTTTCTACGTAATGATTCGATACAAAAATAATTACAAATTCAAACTTTACGTATTTAAGGCTTTACTAAGTAAGTACAATATAAATCTAAATTAAATTCACCAATATAAATCTATTGCATCTCAATATTGCATAAATTCAAACAATTATAAATACAAATAAATGAAAACAATAAGAAAGGCTCGCGAGTCTTCCATCTACTATTGCATCTCAAATATTGCATAAATACAAAATAATTACAAATACTTTCGTACCTAAATGTAGATTGCATAAGTTTGGAATAATTACAAATATGAGTCTTTCTAAGCACAAAACTTTCTGACTATAAAACTTTCTAAATACACAATATAACACTTTACAAATGAAACTATAAGAAAGGCCCACGAGTCTTCCATCTACTCTTACTTTCTATTTCACTGTAAATACAAATACTGCTTATAAGATATAAATTGCATAGTATTCGGAACAATATAAATTGCATAAGTTCGGAATAATCTCAAATATAAAATCTAAATTCTTACAAAATATAAATCTTTACTAAATATAAATATAAACTGCATAAGTTTAGAATAATATAAACTCCTTTGCATCTCAAACATGAAACATAAATCTTTCAAATATAAGTTCCTTCTAAATATAAACTTTCTAAATTTCATAAATTCGGAACAATACAAATTGCTTAAGTTCGGAATAAACACAAATATAAATATAAATTCAAATAAATCACAAATCATAAGAAAGGCTCACGAGTCTTCCGTCCACCCTTGCCCTCCCTTTTATCGCTTAGTGGATCGAGCCCTGCTGCGTCCTCGAAAACTGCGCACAGGTGACTTTGCTCGCGATATGGGACTAATGGGGCGAGTCACTGGTTTACTTGGGACGTTGAGAGACGGTGCGACTATTTCCTCGC
The DNA here is from genome assembly GCA_032718475.1 of Nemertoderma westbladi. Classification (NCBI taxonomy): domain Eukaryota; kingdom Metazoa; phylum Xenacoelomorpha; order Nemertodermatida; family Nemertodermatidae; genus Nemertoderma; species Nemertoderma westbladi. The sequence goes on along the minus strand of JAUCBJ010006625.1, from coordinate 23,504 downwards.
AAATTCGTCTATTTGGCATCCCAAAACCTCGACCGATTCCTCGTGACCGATCAGTTGTCACTACAGTTGGTAGAACGTCTGGGAACGCGCGAGAAGCGGACGACGCAGACCCAAGAGTAGCTTGCGCCCCCTGTTGATCAGCTGGTGTATGTCCCGATCCTCCTACTGGTTCTCTTGGAAGCGATACCGTATCCCGAGTAACTCGAATGGTCGGCTCAACTCCCTTGCGTTCTTCTACATTAATAATTTTCTTTAATTGTTGGCCCACTTTCTGGACCCGTATGATCCTACCCTGTCCGTCCTCCCGAGGGTGACGTGCAGACGGCGCAACCGGAGTGGCTGGTATATTTGTCGCCTCTAGGACCTCTTCTTCCTCGAATACGCTCGCTCGTATACGTTTATGGTAAAACGCGGCTCGGTACGCCCATGCGACGGTTAACCAAGCTCCTTTATTCCGTTTTTCAGTTCGGAAACGATCGAATTCACCATATGTAATGCGGTTAACGACTTTCTGAAAATTCCACGTGTTTTTGTTATCCGGGTGAATCTGTAGTAGATACTCGCGCACTACTCGGAATCCGCTGTCGTGGGGCAAAATATCGACAACCTCGATAAGTTCGTCATATTGGGGCATAGCGGAGATATATCCTTCCGACATCATCGTTTGAGGATTTACCGCCCAAAATCCAAGATGCGCTCTCATCGGAAACCGTCTTCTTTGTGCTGATACATGTTCGTCGGCTAAATCTTCCCACTCATCAAATAATTTCCTCATGAGTTTTACAGATTCGTGTTCATAAGGTATGTCTCTTAGTTGGCATTCAGATGCTCGATGTCCTTTTATATTGCAATAAGTACATTGAGCCATAAATCTCCAGCAAGTATAAAAGGTATGAGACCCTTGATCCCCACACCATCCACAGATTAGCTGAGTCGTAGTAATGTGCTTTCCACTGCACTTTGTCATATGATGTCCAGCGACGCCACATTTACTACACATCGTATTGGCAGGGTACCACACTCGTTCGTATATAAGATCTCCAATCGGTCGAGCGCTTCCGCCCACACTATAATCGTAATCATCTGGATCTATGGGTTGGTAGGTTTCTGAAGGTTGTATACAAACTATAGCGTCTGTTGCTTCAAGTTGTCGAATCTCCGTCTGAGATTTCTTCGGGAGGTTCCTTTCTATCTCAAGAAGTTCCTCTAAAGGATCGTCAGCGATCGTAGTAGTTACTTCGAAATCATCACCAAGGTGACCGATAGGCGCGCGCGTCTGCCGTGATTCTTCCGTAATTTCCACGATACGTTCTCCTTCATAGGGTAACAATGTAAACATAGATGGTCTTTCGATAAGAGATCCCGCACAGCGAAGATACACGTCTCGAAATATACTAAATCCTGCTCGAATAAAGGCATTACACTGAGCGTCGGAGTTGTAGAAGGGTTCAAGGAATCGTCTAAACACGTCGGTACGAATTCTCCCTTCCATGTAGAAAGTATGATCTTCTCCAAGACAAAGTGGATGTCTTTTGAGAGTCCGAGACACAATGTCGGCGATTAGGCAAACATTCACTGACGACTCTATTGCTAAATAATATTGTAAGACCGCTCTTGGAGGTGACGTAATAGCCCAATACACGCATCCTCTCCATTTAAGCTGTGATTCAAACTCACTCACATCTGGAGTATCACCTTCTCCATAAGTTTCAATATACTTGTTTCTCTTATTTTCCTTATAATCCCAATTGAATAACAGGTAGGAAATGTATCCAGTTCCAGTCTTCTGAGTATTATACTCACGAAAATATCCCTGTTCTATAGACCACAAAATAAGAGGTCGAGTGTCGACGTAAGGTGTCGGTAGTCGGTCATCGCTGTCCGTCATGCCGGCGAAGTCGCTAATTAAGTCCTCCCTTACTCCTGATCCAATCTTTACAACAGTTTTATCTAAAATCATGTTTCTTACCATCTTCGGTAGCATTCTAGCGTCGATATTACAAGCTTGGTCCATCTTCTTTACTATGTCGGTGATAAGATGGTGTCGCTTTGTATTCGCTGGAGGTATCGGCATTCGTTTGTCGCTCCTCTGTCTACTGAAAACGTGCAGGACTCCGTCCGCCGCTCTAATTTGTATAGTCTTAGAAGTCAAACTCTGCTGATGACTGCCGCCCTCGTTGTCGTAAAACATGTAACCATTTTCCTGAAACGATCTAAACGTCCTATTCCATTCATCCAACAATTCTTCCGAAGGTTGCCAAATCTTCTCTATGTCCTTATCATCTTCGAAACGAATAACCTTACCTCGCCAATCTGCGGCAATATCTGTATCCGACTCGAAGGTTCCGGTTCCAATCCATAAACGAATCGTCTTGGTTAGATATCCTTTCAAATTACTCGGAGCTATATCAGCACCAGCTCTATCCAGTTCCTTAAAGTCTTGAATATGAGGTGGAACGTTGCACACGACCTTTTGAGTAATATGTCTACGTAAATCATATATCTTACTCATATCGCTGAAAACAACTGCAGGAAGAAACTCCAAGTTCGAAATGATTTCTGGATGATCCACGATGGGTATTTCGTACGTCGTATCCTGTCGGACTGGTATACTAATAGGAAAGTTGAGTGTCGTACTCAATGGTTTCGTAGTTGAAGTACTATACGGTTGCATTTCTCTTGTCCTCTCCGGGGATGCAATCTGTAGTCTCTGAATAACGTTTTGAGCAAAGTTTATGCTCTCGAAAACTTCCGGTGTCATCTCCTTAGCTGGAGTTTGATCGTGTGACGTCCAATGGTAAGGTAGGCTCGCGAGTCTTCCGCCCCATTCTTCCATCTCACCTTTCTCGAAAGCCTTGTAGGCTCTGTATAGGCTAAGAGCTTCTTTCTTTTCGCGGGTTGACTGATTCGCCTCGTCCAGCGTAAGTTCAAATACATCGGGTTCAACAACCTTAGGTGGGTAAATGACAGTTTCTCCCGCCTTTGGTCCGGTCATAGCAAATGAATGATATGGATTCGATAAAGGATACCCTCCTTCCTGGTAGCGTAGTTGTTGATGGTTCGAACACCTCGCCAATATCGGTTCGGGATTTTCCTTATTCAAACGCATCGGAATCGCATTTCGTTGTTCGCGCATACAAGAACCGCATTGATAATAAAGTTTATAAACTGAAAATGCTTCCTTGGTTTCTCTATCGTCCCCTCGAGTTCGTCTGTAAAGATGCATTCCATCAAATTCATCTCTTACCGCGGGCATAGGTTCGTGCGCCTTTAGGTATTGCATGGTATGATACAAACGACTAATTTCAGTATCGGGGTCTTCGCTAATGTCTCCCGTATCACACAAAGCGTCATACGGGTAAAGTTCGTTGAAGGTTTGGCGCAAACTTTCGATTCTTTCGTTTAATGCGTTTTGCCTTCTCTTTAATACATTTGAGTCATATTTAGTTCTCGCGAGTTTCGCTGTACTTTCCGATAATTCTTTTATACCGAATATAGTATAATCCTTGGCTCCAAATCTTTCGATTGGCGCTGCTGCCTCCTCTTGGATATCATATCCCCATCTCGGCTCTCCTTGTATCCCTTTCTCCATAATTAGGGGTGTAGTTACATAATCATTACTACTAGAGGGAATACAACAGAGTTTGTAGTTAGTTGTGAGGAGACGTGAGAGTTTCGTCTGCCCTTTGGGCTCGACAACGCTCTAACCTCCTACCCATAGCCTAAGATCTAGGGTTTCTTTAATGACACGCTGCTTCTTATCTAAAATTTTTTGCCGAAATAAAAACGAATTTGGGCTAAACTGGCTGTGAGTCTAAAATACTCACTTTTTGATCCCAAACTATTATCAGAAAATAAGCAATCAAGAATTAGTAATAAATATAGGGGAGTCTATTTATTGACGTAACTTATTGAAACAAGACCGTGTAAAATTTAATTAAAATTTTAAGAAAGGCTCGCAAGTCTTCCTCTCTTGTTTCTCTAATTTTAAGTTCCACCCGACTGTACCCTGAAATCTATTCACTGGAGAAAATTTTAAAAATTTTTCAAATCCAAATGGATTGTCTAAAATTTCGAAAATGTCTCAATATTGTGAGTTCCAAGTAGAATTCCATTTCTTATACCTACAAATCCCGCTCCTATGTGACACATAAGGGTACCACCCTCAATGTTCACATATAAAGACAATGGAATTCTACCGCTGTCCTTACTACGGTGTACAGGTACGTGGAAATCTATTTGTAAACTCCTAATTATTTACTAGTATTAGGTGGAGATTTGTAGTCTCCAGACTCGTTACGAGTCTCTTCAAGAAGTACGAGACGTTGAGTCGGTCTGTCTACTGTACGACCGTCAATTGTCCGTACTGTCACAGTTCTTGTCACTCCATCCATAGATGGATGTGTGGCTAAAATTACACCTGTTATCCAGAAGCGTCTTTTTAGATTCACTTCCGCTAACAGCACGTGATCTCCCGGCTTTAATGCGCGGGTGTTATTATACCAAGTTGTTCTGGCAGAAATAGAGGGCAAATAATGGTTTTGCCATATTTCCCAGAATTTGTTAGCTAGTAGTTGCGTGATTTTCCACGCTTTTCTACCGTAGCTGTCGCTTTCTATTGGAATAGAAATAGGTGTCAAAGTTGTCGGTGCCTGCATAAGCAGGTGTGCCGGTGTCAAAGCGAACTGAGATTGTTTGTCATCGGGTACTAATACTATTGGTCTAGTATTTAGTATTGCCTCGATTTCAACAAACAGTGTTGTCAGTTGGTCGTCTGTCAATATGTGGTTTACTGGAATGACTTTTGCCATTGCCGTCTTTATAGATCTAATCAATCTCTCCCAGACTCCGCCTCTCCATGGACTATCTGGAGGATTAAACTTCCAAACAATCTTGTGAGGTTGTAGTTCGTTCGAGATTTGATCATGATCTAATTTCTTGAAGGCTCTAGCAATCTCATTTCGAGCACCAACAAAGTTTGTCCCTTGGTCTGAGTACAAGCATTTTACTAGTCCGCGTCTAGCGATAAATCGCCGCAATGCTAGTATAAACGCGTTGGTGGAAAGATCCATCACACGTTCAATATGAACTGCCCTACTGGACATACATGTGAAAATCAGTCCCCAGCGTTTTACTAGTATACGTCCACGTTTCGTATGTATGGGACCAAAGCAATCAATTCCAGTCTCTGTAAAAGGTGGTTTGAATGCTTGAAGTCGTGCTTGTGGAAGTTCACTCATTTCTTGGGTACCTATTCTAGAGTGTACCTTTTTACAAATAATACACGTACGTGTCACTGAACTTAACGCTTTACTGGGTCTAATTAATACAAATCTTGTACGTAAGTAGGAAAGACAGTGGTGTCTTCCAGCGTGTTTCAGATGTAAATGTGCGTCCAGTATCATTGCACGTTGTAGTTCGTGGTGTTGCGGTATTATTATTGGGTATCTAAAGTTTGTGTTAAAGTCAATGTTTTGAAGCCGAGATTTATGACAAATTAAGCCATTATAAATAATCGGACTCCAACTCAGTAATGGTGACGACTTGATTGGTAGACCTTGATTTATAGATGTGAATTCGCGCGCGAAATATCGCAGTTGGTAATGGCGAATTAATTTAATTTCACACCTGTCAATCTCAGCCAATGTAAGTCGACGTGTAAAGTCACGTTTGCCTTTTACGTATTGTACAAAACGTACAATCCACGCTAACTTTCGGCAAGCGTTTGACCAAGAGTCTGTTAAGTTTACAATCCGGTCGACGTGAGTATTTGTGACGTCATCAGGTAAGTCAATGGAGATTTTGGAAGGTTTTGAATTACTAGAAGGGCCCACGGGTCCGCCGGTAAGTATTCCCTTGTTGACTGTTGATCCGTCCGGGTCTACAAGTAATTTGTCCTTCTTCGTCTTCTTACCTTGATTGTCGGTACTTTGTAAGTCGATCGTTAATGGTGGTTTGAACTCTATGGGGTCAGCAGGTTTCGGTAAACTTATTTTTCTGCCGACATTAATCCCAGGTCTCACCATAGGTTGCAAGTTTGGTATGTCTCTTGAGCGCAAAGTAACACCTGTATTTACATTAGCGTAGGTACTACCCACATCTGTAATACATGAGGTTTCACCTTGCTTATGGTTGCTCAAGTGTGTCAAAATTGGTAGTTTTTTCAATACAAGGCCGCTCCAATAGGGAAACTGCGGCTTTACTGTTAGTCAATACATTACTAATGTCCGGTAGAACATTTTGTGATGTTTCTGACAAAATGTCTAGTCGACTGTCTAGTAATGTGTCTGGCGATACGTCTGGTAACGTATCTGGTTGTTTGTCAATAGAAGGCCGCTCCAATAGGGAAACTGTGGCTTTACTATTTGTCAGTATGTTACTAGCGTCTGGTAGAACATTTTGTGATATGTCTGGCAAAATGTCTGGTTGACCATCTAGTAACGTGTCTGGTTGACCGTCTGGCGATATGTCTGGTGTAGAAAGGCTCGCAAGTCTTCCTCTCTTGACCTTTGAAGTTATATCTTTCCATTTCGCCTTCGGTTTTTTCTTGAGTTTTGCCGCCGTTGTCTTTTTCTTTGCCTTCCCCTTTTTTGGTTTCTTGATTTCCGCGTCCTTAGGGATAGTGTTAGACTTGTTGTCGTATAGTGGCGGCCAATGTAGTGTTGAACCTTGTAAGAATTGTGGTCCGTCCATCAACTCGCTATTGAGGGACATTCCCTCAAACAGAGCCGCACAGTCATTGACTACACGTACTTTGTCTGGTTTGTCGGGGTGTCTCACGTAGTGATGTGGCAAGTAATACGTCTGGTCGGTCACTCGCTCCGGGTTAGTCATTCGGATAGCGTATCCCTTTGTCAAATACGTCTCCATCTGAGTGTTATACTGCAGATGGGCTTTCTCGTCCTTTAACAGACGTTGCCGTATTGAGTGCAGACGTCTTAAAGCCAGTGGATAGTTATTTATGAGTTTAGGACTTTGGCTACGCCATAACATCCCTACCTCATAATGTCCGTCCTCCGTCTGTCGGATAGTATTTTCCATGATCTTCAGAGATTGTTTCTCCTGTTCCGACATACAAGGTTCGTAGCTACCAGGTTCAGCTGTATCTTGTTCTAACCACCTGATAGTCTTCTCCGTTAATTCTTTGTCCAGTGCAGCTTGTTCCAATTGATGATTTCTCAACGCGTCATCATCGATCTCGACGGGCATTGTTGAGGTTGTTGGGGTAGGTAGACTCGCAAGCCTTCCGGCGTTATCATCTGTCGTCGATGGAATCTCTAGCTGACTCGTCTTCTCCCCAAGTTCTAAACTCCGCTGGTGGATTAGCTGCTCCTTGTAACTTATCATACTAGTCACACGTTTGTCACGTTTTGTCGACTGTAGTGTAGTATGGTTCACGTCGTGTGAGAAGGAATGAATTGAATTTGTAGTTAATAAACTACATGTACTTTGTACATCGTCTTCCTCGTCACTTACGTCTAGTGTGCGCACAGGCGCTCGAGTATACCAGCCTATCGGCGTTCTGCAGGCGTATGCGTTTCCCGCTACGACTGCCGATGGTCTGGTTTCCCACACCTGATGTAGGTTGAATTGGTCTGTCCCGATCAGCATGGCTACCGATCGATAATTGACAGGACATTCAGGTACACCAAGGTGTCTGAAATACTTACGGTCCTCCAAGGATTGTTCTGGGACCGGACCTAGTAGGTTACTAAAGTCTTTTGTGGCCGCAAAGGTCAAATCCTTGAAGGGTAACAAAGACCTCTCCCTCTCGCTGTGTTGCGATTTTGGAAGAAGAGAGTCTAAGTTTAACTTAACTCGTGTCACTGGTATTGCACGCTGTCCGTGCATACTACTTACGGTATAACTGACGCGCTTACCTTGTCTGAGATCCGTCACGACGTCAGCTATCTTTTCATCCACGTAACTGTGAGATGATGCTGAATCTAGAATCGCGTAGATTCTCTTACTCCCCTTTGTGCCAGTAACCTTAATCGGAATTACACTAAATCCCTTTAGTTGGTCAGTAGTCAGAAGCGCGATCGATGGCTGTTCATATCCATCCGAATATACGTCGTCGTCTTCTAACTCTTCGTCCGACGATCCGGATTGTTCTGAGAAGCAATCCTCAATATGGGTCACGAAGGTTGGAGTCGTTTTCGATTCTCGTTTTCTGTAGGCCGCATCACATCTCGCTGCTGCTTCCGGGTGTTCCCTGGCGAAGCGTTTTGTCGGTGTGTGGCTGTCGGTGTGGAGCAGACCGTCGTGGTTGCGTCCACAGGATGGACAAGTGTCGGTATTTGGGCAATCTTTACGGATGTGTCCGTGTCGCGTACACCGCCAACAAGAGTCCAATGGCCGTATTTGCAGCCGTCGTTCTTCCGAGTTCAACTCGCGAAACTGTCAACAACCTCGTAACTTGTGACCGATATACCGCTTGCCTAAATGCTCGCAGTATTGGCAGCCGCTGAAGTCGGTACTGAGTTGCTGTCTCGTCTGTTTTGTCCCAATGGGCGCAGATACCCTACTTCCGTCCGAGAATTGTCGGGTTTCCGTCGATGTGGCGTAAGTGGCCGTCTTAGTGGATGTTGTCTGGGGTTTTTGTCGGTTGGAGGATGGCAATGTGATTCCTTCTGCCACGATGTGCTGGTCAGTGTAGTTAGATCGAGTTTCTACTACTGCCTCCCTGGATATTAAAAGGTACACATCCTCCAGTTTTAAGAATCCACCCCGCTCTTCTCGCTGGTATTCGATCTTTCTCCACTCCCGACGAAGTCGATGGTGGAGTCGTCCTATGATCTTTAACAGGACTGTAGGGGTATTCCCGTAATCAAGTTGTCCAATGGATCTTAAAGTAGTGATAGCGTTCTTTATCTCGTCGGCCAGTTTTAATAAGTCGACGGGTTTAGTAATAGCCCCTCCCTTACAGAGTTCCTCTATTACTGACCTGGCCATACTGACTGTACCTCCGTATATCGAAGTTAAACGATCGTACGCTAGTTCGAAAGCGTCCGGTACACCAACGAAGGTCTCCGCCAAACGTTTAGGTTCTCCTGACAACGTTTGAAGCAGGTAATTAAACTTCTCCCGTGATGTAAAGGCGCACACGGCGATCTGAGATTCGATATAGTCTACGAATGTGTGCCAGTGTTTTGAACTACCGGAAAACTTCGGTGGTTGTTGTACCGGCAATCCTTGTCTCGCTGCGAATTTCGCTATCTCCTCGGCAACGTTCAGAGTTTCGCGTCCTTGGTTGGTACACTGGTTGATATCCCTTCTTGGCGCTTTTCCCTGATACGATGGGTGTTTTGAAGGTACCGGTCTTTGTGGTTCCTTCGGGTGTCTATTGTGTTCGAATTCAGTGTTCCTCGAACTATCAGTTTGAACTTCCTCCAGACGCTCCTCGATCTGAGCCAACTTGTTAACAACTGGTCGCAGGATGTCGGCGAACTGTTGTGTACTGATTGCGTCCGTTGGTTGTAACGCCTTCTGTGTTGGTGTATTCTGTGGAGGATTGTCTACAAAGGAGTTGTCTGAACGCTCGCGTTTATATTCATCGGCCGCCCCTGTTCTAAATACCTCGCGTTTCGGGTAATCCGATTCGCTCGAAGTACTACTATCATCTGGGTATGGCGGTCGACGTGCTCGCGTCCGTTGCGTCGTACGAATTCTAACGTTTCGCTTTGGAACATCGTCCATTGATCTCCGTTGTTCGGTAGGCTCACAAGTCTTCCTCGAAGTCGTAGATTGCGATGTACACTGATTGAACGGTCGCGTATCCACTGTTCTCCGTTGTTCGGTAGGCTCACAAGTCTTCCTCGAAGTCGTAGATTGCGATGTACACTGATTGAACGGTCGCGTATCCACTGTTCTCCGTTGTTCAGTAGGCTCACAAGTCTTCCTCGAAGTCGTAGATTGCGATGTACACTGATTGAACGGTCGCGTATCCACTGTTCTCCGTTGTTCGGTAGGCTCACAAGTCTTCCTCGAAGTCGTAGATTGCGATGTACACTGAACCGGTGGGCGAATGACAGCGTTTGAATCCAAAGGCCTTGTTGGCCTAAAAGTCATTGGGTAAGCGTAGTGTGTAACAGGTTTTGGCGTCAGAGGTGGACTCACCTGTTTTGTCGTCAGTAGTGCAGGTCCAGTCAACAAACTACTACGATCCGTAATCGGCGGGTTACTTACCTTGACTTTCGGAATAGGCGACGACGTTGCTCTTGGCGGTGTAAACTTGTCCGGGATAACAAACCTGTGTTCCGTCGCACCATGGATAGGAGAAATATTACTACTACCAGCAATCGAAACAGGTTCCTTAGTTGTAACCGGTGCAAACATATGAGTTACCTGTGGGAATCGTTGACACAAGTCCTTTACTAATTGTCGTTCCCGTCCGGGTGCTCCTACGCTTCCTTCCTTTTTCCGTTCCTGAATTTGGCGATGTCTTACCTCTATCTGGTCCAAGTCATGTCCGTCTCGAGATCTCATCGATCGATCGCGGGCTTGCAGATCCAGATCTTCCTTCGCGTTGGCTAATTCTCTCGCCTTCTTCCCGAGTTCGAAATGAAGTTTAACTTCCTTCTCGCGTTGTTCCGTCTGTTGTTGTTGCGCCTCGAGCTCCGCTTGTCTTATCGCTGATTGAGCCTTTATTTGCCGTTTTTTCATTTCAGCTCTTGCTTCCGAAACTCGCTTGTGTTCTTCCAGCGCTGCTGCTTGTCGTTCTAACTCAGCTGCTGCCGCTTGTCGTTCTAACTCAGCTGCTGCCGCTTGTTGCGCTAACTCAGCTGCCGCTGTTCGCTGTGCTATTTCTAGCTCCAACCTTTCCATCTCAGCCGCTTCCAACTCAGCTTGTTCTTGCAGATGAGAGATTCTTGCAACATTCGCAACGCGTAGTTTCTCTTCCTGCACGGCTGCTTGTGCCGTCAACAGTTGAGCTTGTTCCTCCGCTTCCCGTTGTTGTCTATCATGTTGTTGTTGCTGTCTGGAAATTTCTGACGTCACTATACTTATCTCGCCAATTTCGCTGCGAATACTCACTAACGATTGGTCCAGTATTCCCGGCGCCGATTCGATTCGTACGGGTGAAGTTTCCCTCGTATATTCCGGCACGGTTTCCAAATCGTCGACGTCTTCGCCGCACATACGTAGGTGGTCCGTCAGATGTTTCAATTGTCCATCCAGTCGGTACAGTTCCTGTTCTTCCTCGGGCTGCAATAATTCGTCCGAAACTGACTCACCTAACAACTGGTCTGCTTGTTCCTGTTGTGTCTGCCTAATCGTCGACTTAAACTGAATCAGTTTCTCTCTAGCGATCATTAGTTTCTCGAGGATTCTAAGTTGAGTATCCATGTCCTGTCTCTGTCTAGCTAGATCTTGTAGACCAATTAGGTTATCTACGGACTTGTGTACTCTAGTTTGCACTCTAACCTGGAGGGTGTAGAACTCGAATCGAGACATCGGAGCGGTCAACTCGTCTAATATGCGTTGGCCTTCTCCAATACTCCTGGTTATATGCGCCATGTATCCACCGACGCTCCTAACAACGCTTTCCTGACTTCCTGCTGAACTTACCATGTCCGATTCCCTATATCTAGGTTGCGGAACAGTTAGAAAGTCCTCGGTCCTGCCGTCGCCTCGTACTACGGCATCCGGTACTCCCGTTGGATGTACTGGTGACGCACACGGTGTAGGTTCGGTAGGCTCGCGAGTCTTCCCCTGTTGTTCTTCCGCTGCTGACTTATCCGCGTCACATGAGTCATAGTCGGTTTGTGTATTCTTCGTATAGTCTTGTTTGTCACTCATTTCGGTAGTTGTAAGTCAAGTAAAGTGAGTGTCAAAGTATCGAGTTTACCGTATTTATCTAAACGGTACTAATTACAGTCATATAAAATTAGCCTACCGGCCGATTTTATAGCAGATGGATAAAATTAGCCTAAACGGCCAATTTTACAGCAAATAAATGTCACGGAATAAGTATATAATAAAATTAGCCTAGCGGCCAATTTTATAACAAATAAATCGGATAACGATATGCGTTATCAAAAGGTAAATTAAATACAATAATACGGACTAATTCAGCAATGAACAAAGAAATCATACGGAATGCATAAATACTTGAGACAGTGGAACCCACAATAATTTTAACTAATACGGTAATGCCTAACTTATTTATGCAACTTTTCAAACTCACCCACTCCAATAAATCTCCAGAAAAACAGATTCCCAGATACAAACCGGACGTGAACCTTTCCGTTTTTAACGTTGCGGACGAAACGCGATTTTCCCAACCAAAGTTGTTGAGTTATCTATCTCCCAAACTTGCTAAACACGGTCTTGCTCCCGTTACAGTCTAGAAATGAGTTCTGAATCCTGAAAAAACAAAAGAGTTAGGTTTTACTTTTACGAAAAATTTTGTACCGGTACAATATGGTATTTAAACCCTTTTAAACACCGGTATTCAATTCCAAAATATTTTACACGCGGTTCAAATCAAATTTTATTTCAAAAATATTAGCACTTAGCTAATCAAATACAAATTTTTACCTCAAAATACAAAATTTTCAAATAACTTTAGTCCTACCGAACCGTAGTTCAGTAAAACATATTCCTACTATTCGAAGAGACAGCAACAATACCTGCAATATCTTACTGTAAAGTTTGTAAATCAAATCATAAATCCGACCTTCTCACCAAAACAGTAAACTCTAAGTAAGCGAATATATTGCAGTATCGATCTCTTATAACCGGTGAGGCAGAAAACAGTCTACGAGCAGACAAACTTCGATGAAACAAAATCCCGCGCAGCGAATCCTAAAATCAGGCTGACTCACTGACGGACTAAGGGGCTCGTATACTTTGCTGTGGTGTGATTTATATGGTTGGGCGAAGAGACGCTAGCTAGGTACAGGCAGAGATTTGGAGATGTCTAACTAGCGGGCAAAGCACAGTACGGACAAAAGTTAATTTTTATATATTTTGAGGTGTAAATAATTTCTAACGCGCGTGTGTTAATTCTGAACGGTCAAAAACAGTTTTGCTCCTTCACATATATAATTACTGGGTACGGTGTGCATTTTACGAATATTCTAATTTTATAACTTGTAGGTCCAATACTCACGAATGATAAGGTTCCTTCCCCTCTTGCGTATTTCCAGGACTCAAATTCAGGCATAGGGTTAATGCTACGCCCAGAATTCGGCAATTTTAGGTACCAGGTCCCTGATACTAAGAAGAGATGTGTTAGTTTACTACTGTAGGCGTACAGTTACTAATAGCTATCCTGGCTCCTATCTAGAATTTTAGTCACCCAGGTAGTCCGGGTAACTTCCTATTAGGGCGTTGGCGGGGACACGGTAGATGTTAGTATCCCTAATAGCCTCAATTTATTTTGCGCCTAGCTGTAAACTGCCCTACCGCCTGAACGGTACAATCCCAATTCAGGTGAAACACAACGACCCTCCTAGCCTACAAGTTCTAATGCAATGGACACTGTCGTACTACAAATAGTCGCACACACACCTGTACTTAGCAAGAGTTAGGCGTACAGTTTGCTGCACCCTACCAATTTGTATGCTTCGTACCGGTGTGCCTACGTCCTATCTGCGTACTAGTATCTGCCTGCTCTTTCCCTCTACCCGTAGGAATATGAAGGTCTACTGTGGTTTTTTCCTGAATCAAGACAGTACAGTCCCTAAGATGTAATTTTAGGCTCACAGCGTGCCACTACTTCTACCTTTTGATCTTTGGTCTTACGCTTAGGTAGCGAGATGTCGAACGCTGTCTAACCTTTCAGGCGATGGGCGAATAACTCAAGATGGTATTGCGGGTTGTCTCTTGTCTACATTCCCCCGATGCGTTCATTGCTGCGGCCCGATCTCTAGCCGGCCATCCTGTCCCTTAGGTTTGTTCACCGTAGTGAATCCATGGTGAAAGAAAAGCAGATAGCGGTATTTCTGAATTTATTGCAGATAATAATACAAAATGTAATCTGAATACTAATGACAGAATAAACAAATATTAGATAACTCAGAGATACGAATATGGTTAGAGTAATGAGATAACTAATGAACAAATCGCACCTTTATATACCAAATTTGTGCCGCAATCAATCGAGAAAATTCTCGATTGTTCTATAGGTTCTAACAAGGTTTTAAAGATAGCTATTGGTCCAGCTAATGTATAACTTGCACGACATTGGTTACAATCAAATAACTACAGTCTCATTGGTACAGACAAATGCAATTAATTTGTAGCGGTCAATTTAAATGAGTTGGAATTCTGCACAAAAAATAATTCGCACTTACTAGGATTCGAACTCAATACCTAAATTGATTTCAGGTATACTCCAGGGGTGGAGAATCTGTTGGGGGTGTAGAGGGTCTTGCCACGAGGTGTAAAAATATTTAAATGTTACCGTATGCGCATTTCACCCGTTGCGGGCGTCCTCAGCGGTTCATTGTTATAATATAAACATTAAAAATAGATCAATTTAAATAAAATGGTATGACTACCGACATAACCTAAGAACATGTACACGTGAAATGGTGGTGCAGCATAACTGGAGAAACAGATTAAAGAAAGATTAAGTTATTATAATTATATGTAATTATTATGTACCACAGTAGTAAATCAGGAGGTCTGCAGGTTATTGGTTGGGGTAGCAGTCTGCATGTGGGCGGGCTGCCTGTGGCTGTTTGGTCACTACCGGTATCAAGGATGCGGGCTGACGAGCTGCTGCAGACAAGGGGGGGTTAGGGCCTAACGCAAACATACAGTAGGTCAATAGAACTAAAGGGTAGAGGATCATACGCACATGAATGGGGGGGGGGGGGGGGGAAGGTGTGCGGGTAGAGGATAGTAGTTATAAACATATCACTCAAAATTCAACCTACTATAGTTCAAATACTAAAAGTGCTGTGGTTCAAATACTAAAAATACTGTAGTTCAAATACTAAAAATACTGTAGTTCAAATACTAAAAATACTGTAGTTCAAATACCAAATATACAGTCAGATACTCATGTTGGTGAGTGCAATCGAAAAAATTTAAGATACTAGGAAAGAGTTGATACTTATTGGGATATTGTTTGAGAGTGGGGTGCATCAAAATAAATATAGGTATAGGATGGCGATAAGCGCGCTAAGGTTACTAGCTGAAAATGGGCATAACATACAGTATGTGTGTGGTGGTCCAAAGAAGGACAATATAAATAAACTAACAAATATGAGGTATGAATTAGGTTGTCAGATAAAGTTAGCACTATAGGTTGAATTTGAATAAGTTTGAAAGCCGGCTAAAATACTTACGTTTATAAAATTATAATTGGTGAGTACAACTATACCAATAATTAAGAGAATATTAAGCACCAAAAAGGTTAAAAAATCTAACGGGGGTTTATTATACTAAAATGAACATTAGTAATGCAGTTTATAAAATTATAATTGGTGAGTACAACTATGACCAATAATTAAGAGAAATATTAAGCACCAAAAAGGTTAAAAAATCTAACGGGGGTTTATTATACTAAAATGAACATTAGTAATGCAGTTTATAAAATTATAATTGGTGAGTACAACTATACCAATAATTAAGAGAAATATTAAGCACCAAAAAGGTTAAAAAATCTAACGGGGGTTTATTATACTAAAATGAACATAGTAATGCAGTTTATAAAATTATTATTGGTGAGTACAATTATTGAAATAATTAAGAGAAATATTAAGCACCAAAAAGGTTCAAAAAATCTAACGGGGGTTTATTATACTAAATGAACATTAGTAATGCAGTTTATAAAATTATAATTGGTGAGTACAACTATACCAATAATTAAGAGAAATATTAAGCACCAAAAAGGTTAAAAAAATCTAACGGGGGTTTATTATACTAAAATGAACATAGTAATGCAGTTTATAAAATTATTATTGGTGAGTACAATTATTGAAATAATTAAGAGAAATATTAAGCACCAAAAAGGTTCAAAAAATCTAACGGGGGTTTATTATACTAAATGAACATAGTAATGCAGTTTATAAAATTATTATTGGTGAGAACAATTATTGAAATAATTAAGAGAAATATTAAGCACCAAAAAGGTTAAAAAAATCTAACGGGGGTTTATTATACTAAAATGAACATAGTAATGAACTGAATTATCATAAGGCGGATAATTAAAATGGGCGTGCTGCTGGCGGATATAGACTTGGTGTTGGCGGGATTGTTAAAATAGTTCGGTTGCCGGGGAGATACAGTAGAGAGTAGAGAGGTTTAGTAAAATTCACAGCAGAAAGGGATCAATTGCTGTGAAAATAATTCCTGATACACGGCTACTGTAAGTGCGAACAATGTGTCAGTGGGTTCGAGGAAATTAAATTAATTAGAAAAAATAAATAAATCTGAGTATCAGAAAACGATAGCTCCTAAAGGGATAGGGGGGGGGGGGGGGTGGCTGTGCTGGCTTAAATCGAAAAATGTGCTAAGCGTGACGCCAAAAAAGGGGAAAAGTAATATATTTAATAAACAAAAAAAGGGGGAAAAAAAGTCTATACAGTACAGGAAGAGTTAGGGTTACATTGCTGGTGTGATTTTGTTGAGGGGAGGACGGTGGAGGTTGATCAGAACGGACTCGGAATTAATTCGGCGGTTGTGGTTCCGGAATTGTTTGAAACAGGTGATATGGAGGTCATGCAGGGGGCAGTCGGTAAAGTGTTGCAAAAGGAGTACTTCGGGGTCAGTTGTGTCGATACCTTTTCTAGCGTCGCGGATTGCGGCCCGGTGAGCATTTAGTCTCTTATGTAAAAATTGTTCGGTCTGGCCTAGATACCACTGCTCGGGATGAGATTGACACGCGATAAAATAAAGAATGTTATGGGACTTGCAATTAAACTGACCGGTAATACGTTCGCCCCATGGGGTGGTTGGGGGGTTGGTTATAGCTTTGCAGCATAAGCATCGGGAGATGTGGCAGGGCTGGTTACCGGTGTTACATTGGGGTTGCTTTTTGCGGATGAGGATTTGTCCGAGGTTCGGCAGGTTGCGGGGAACGGTGATGACGCGGATAAGATTTTCGTTAAGAAATTTTTTGTGTCTCGTAACAGTGGCGGAAAGCATTTTGATGAAATGGGGTGTGGTCGCGAGGTATATCGGCGGGTGTGTATGTGTTTGGGGGAGGGCGGTTGGGGGGTTGCATGGTAGTCGGGGGTCGGGTTCCCATGCGTAGAGGCCTAACAGGAAGTTGAGGGGGTAACCTCTGTGTTTGTGTAAAAGCTTTTGTGGGATAACTGATTCGTTTGCCTTGTTGGCCAGTTCCCCCCCAGTCGCTAAGAATACTCTCAAAGTGATCTACAGCTAAAAATAGTGCAAGTTACCAGCTTATTGGCTGATTTGCTGTACGCAGGCATCTGGGCTCTGTTTAATCGGCCAACAAGCCTAGGGAGGTTGCGTCATAGCCTTGTTTTTGTATCTCCCAATAGAATTTTGAGTTAGCCTTGATTTTGACCAATCACAGAGTACTGAACTGAAAATTTCCTATCTCACTGCTCTTTCTCTGTGTTGAACGGGAGCTTCGTGGAATAAGAGTGGTTGGTATACTCGTATAGAGCAGTAGTCACGAGTTTTTCAAAGCCACGAAAGAACGGCTTTTAGTGTTTTATGTTTTATGCTTTTTAGCTCAACACTAGTAGGTTTAATTACAAGGACATATATCCTTTAACTGACGAAACAAACACTCTGCAATTTCGTAATCACTGCATACTGCAGTACTGCATAACTGGCTTTGTGAATATTGCATACTGCTATTTGTTGTCGGTTATTCATTATATTTGTTGATGAATTATTATATTGGAATAACGAGAAATAACCCGACACCCAATATTCTTGATATACCGAAGGTAAGAGAGAAAGGTTACAGATAAACGATTGTGACTTATGTTAAAGTGGTTTGAAGTGAATCTA
Organism: Nemertoderma westbladi; assembly: GCA_032718475.1. Lineage (NCBI taxonomy): Eukaryota > Metazoa > Xenacoelomorpha > Nemertodermatida > Nemertodermatidae > Nemertoderma > Nemertoderma westbladi. Next base: position 5,555 of record JAUCBJ010006625.1, on the reverse strand, counting down.
ATGTTATTTGATAGACCCTACATGAGTCAGTCTGTGTTCCTTTTATATGTGACTAAAATCAGTGAAGATCGGCAGATTAGTGTGCAGTATTGTGCAGCATTGTGTATGAGTGAGTCTGTTAAAGAAGCAATTCCTAAAGAATGCGCCATATATGTGAATTATAATTAAGCCATATCGTTGTGAGTAGTTTAAGTCATAACTCTGTTTATATAGATAAAGCGCCACGTCCTAAAGGAACTGTTAATATTCCCGAAGGTAAATAATATTGTCAGAGATTATATAATACTGTCAGTCGAATAATACATTAGGCTTACATAGCAACAAAATTAAACCGTCGAACCCAATCTCCCGGGAATATCCAGCGGGTGAATGGTCGCGCACGGATTGGTTTCGACTAGTGTAGTGAATCAAATACTTGTCATAGGCTAAAAAGCGATTTAATATCTAGAAGACATCTTAATTTGGCGGGTTAAACTGCCAAAGGTCTGAAAGCGCGAACATTAAAGGATATAGCTTCTTTGTTGCAGTAAGCAATAAAGTTGAAAGTACCGGTCAACCGGTAAACCTGAACGGTACATTCTGTAGGTCAGTAGGCCTAACTGTTCTAACCGGTACTGCCGTATAAGTACACTAGTATTATTCGATTTGATTGTTGTATACCGGTAGGCTGTTTAGGGGATTAGGGATTGATCACCCCTTATACCTTTATATGGTTTACTTATCTCTGTCAAGTTTTATTTATTTGTAGGCCAGTATTGAACAGAAGGCGTGTAAACCTGATCAGATTGTACAGACAATTTGTAGGCTGAGCTGTTGTCTGATTGCTGTTAAGTCTGAACGGATTGCAGTGTGTGTAGAGCACTTGTCCGATTAAGTACGATTAGGCAGTAGGGGCAGCGAACGCTGTAAGGTAATCCCCCAACTAAAGAATAAGTCGCACTACTGGGTTAGAGCGCATACTCCCTAATCATTTCGGAGTCTGCATGTCCTGTGGTTTATTTAGGCTTGAGAGTGGTCTGCCATCGTTTAGTCTGTACTTTGTTTGTGTAAGTCTGTACGGGTAGCGTATAATTTTATTTAGATAATTTGTAGGCTGGATAGTTGTCTGGCTGTTATTAGGTCTGAACGGATTGCCGCGTGTGTAGATCAGCTGTCCGATTAAGTACGATTAGGCAGTAGGGGCAGCGAACGCTGTAAGGTAATCCCCCAACTAAAGAATAAGTCGCACTACTGGGTTAGAGCGCATACTCCCTAATCATTTCGGAGTCTGCATATACCGTAGTTTGTTTAGGCTTGATAGTAGTCTGTCAGTGTTCGGTCTGTATTTTGTTTGAGTAGTTTGTACGCGTAGCGTAATATTTATTATTCAGAGTTTATGCGATTATCCGCAACATTCATTCCCCAAGTTTGTTCCTACAGTAATTGTGTTTGTTATACATACCGCTATAGTTAAATTAACCCCGGTACTACACGGGCTGCTCGGCGTAGGTAAAGACTGGTGATTTTGTGCATCGGTCACTCCAGCAGATGCCGTGGTTCTTTTAGCTGTTAAAGTATATTTAACTACTGATTGTCTGTTATATAAGTACTCGTACCGTAAAACGGGGTGACTTCGTCAGTTTTGAGCACGTTTCAGTTATTTTCTAGTTACTGGTAGGTCATACTGTGGAGTATTTCAGCTTATTGTAACATTATGTTATCCAGCTATACGTTTAAAATAGACAAGCATGCCAATTTGGCTTGCTTGTCTATTTTTTTTTAACTCAAAGAAGTGTCGAAGTCACCCCATGCTATGGGGTGACTTCGCCACTGAAGCTTTTCGTGATGAGAATGCGAAATAAACCCGGCTAAGGGGTGACTTCGACCTGTTTTTCAGTTTTAAAAAAAGTCCCATGATAATGACAATAAAAAATGGCCTCTACATGGATATTGGTTAGTCCATAGCCGTTTTCTATTGTCACTAAAATGGGCCACAATGATGCCAAATAAAGATATCAGAAAATCTTATTGCATTGTTTGTAAATTGCATAAAATAATAGCACAATTATAGAGATACAATAGGGCCTATATATATATGACATGAGGGTGAGTAAATAAAAAGTAGCACAATACAATATTATGAGTTTTATGGCGAGGTAGGTAATACCTAGATGAGGTAGAAAGAATTAAGAATAAAGCCTAATACAACGAACACGCACATAGTCAACGTCAAAAGTGAGGTGTCATCTCCTTCCCCTGATTCAATCACATTTAATCTTCTGCTTCTGTAGCATCTCCTATTTGACAATGACATATGTCCACAGCTGCAATACCTGTACCAACTTTATTGGTTATGCATAGGGTGTGATACCACTGGGAGCAGTTGTCACAATCCTCCCAATTAATTGCATAACCCTTCGAGCTATTTGGTGGAGTTTCTTTATGACACAAGCCACAAACATCTTCTGCGTCTTCAAGCTCGCTCTCCGAATCCACCAGTACTGATTCGTTGCTGGGACCTGCTGAGATTGATATGTCAGCCTCAGATTCAGACAACACTTCTACTTCCTCCTCGCTGCTGCTGCTGCTGTCTTGCACATTCATTTGAACTGTTCGCGGACGCTTTGGTGTCTTTCTACTCTGCCTGGGTTTCGATATTTTCTTTACTCGAAGTTGCTGAAGGGTATCAGCTGTTGCAGGATTGCCAGGAGCCAGTTTGACACCACGCTTGTAGGTCTTTCTCTTTGTCGGCCCCACGTGTTGCTGTAAAAGTTCAGCAACCCCTTCCCCAAAACTACGGGAGACTTGCTCTGTGCTAGTATCAGCTGACAAATGTTGGGGTAGCTTCTTTAGCACTTCATTCCGATCAATAGGATACAAACCACTGCTTCTAAAACCTGACACTACGTTCTGGGTTCGCTCCTCTAATTTAGTGGATACACGATTGAGAAGGCCAGGGAATTGGTTCTTGGGAATAGAACCTTTGGTTCTGGTTTCTTTCCGCCAGGTCTCCAATATGTTCTTCCAAATGGCCTTGCAAGGACGGAACACAGCAACATCCAATGGCTGCATTAGATGTGTTGAATTTGGCAGAATGAAAATCAGCTTGATATTCTCTTCTAAGCACTTCTCTACAACAGCAATTGATAGGTGGGCCGAAAGGTTATCACATATTAGAAATATCGGATGATCAGGGGAGCGATGCTCAAGAGCATGTGGAAGAAATACTTCAAAAAACCATCGTTCAAACATAGTCTGATCAAACCATCCACTGTCAGTGCTGTCGTATAACGCTCCTTTAGGTCCATTTGTTGTCCACTCGGAGTAGAAGTTTTTAGCTTTATACACAACCATTGGCGGTGCAAACTTCCCTTCAGCACTGGCACAGAACATCACACTTGTACACTGCTTTGAGTGGTCAATTTTTCTTTCGACTCGTTTGCGCCCTCGCCTGCATATCACCTTTTTGCTCCCAGGGTTGTCCGAAAAATTGGTCTCATCACAGTTATGGAGGTTACATGGTGGGGTTCCTGGAGGTATAGCTTTTTCCACATTGTCATAGAACTGGTTGACGGACTCAGGATCAATTTCAGCCCGAGTAGGTTTCACGTTGTCTGCAGTTCGAGAAGTTAGATTATGTCTTCTTTTGAAGCTATTTATCCAGTCAATTCCTGGTGTGTTATTCTTAAAAGATCTTGCTATAACTCCTTTCCTGTTTAAATATCCCTGGACCAACAAGCTAAGATCTGTATTATCTACAGGGCATTTCCAGTCAGCGAGAACGTTAACTACCTTCACTAGCACTTCTTCTTCAACACTACCTAGGACTTGCTGTCCACCATGTTTTAGGGGGTGGTTGTTATGTAGTTTATCCCTTAGGGTTGTTCGCGGAACTTTAAAATCTCTTGACGCCTGGATTACACTTAGTCCACGATTTTTAACACTGTTGACAGCTTCTTTCATCGACTCATCTGTGTAGGCTGTTCGGTAATTTCGTGAACCCCTCACACGCTTATACTGACGTGGCATTATTAAACAAAAACACTAAACAGAATCTGACAAAATAACAATATCTCGAGTACCTGAGACCTATAGTACCATATTAGGCCTATTTTGTACTTGTATAGGCTGATAGATACCGGTATTTTGTGTTTTTATTACTGTTTTGAACTTCCAATTACATTATAAGACATTTACGGGTACTTTTTACAAGAAACTAAGTATCATTTTTAGTATTGACGAAGTCACCCTCTGTAATGACGAAGTCACCCCGCCTGACAAAGTCACCCCGTTTTACGGTACCTAATTTAGGGTTTAGTGTACAGTACTTTCCGAAGTAATTATTGTAGACATTACAGCATTATATTTGTGTTGTAAAGTGGTTGATAGGCACATTCGATTAGCTCTATTAACTTCTAGGTAGGAACACTCCGTGATACATAACGTAGAACCTATAGCGATACGGCTATAGGTCGTCAGGCGGTGGTATTTTCCTATCTGGACAACGCAGTGTATTTACTACTACTTATTATTTCAAATACCGTAATACCCTGTCCGTTGTAATAACCGGTTTTCTAACCCTTTGTTAGGCTGGTTTGTAGACTTCTTGTAAAAATACCCTAAAAATTCGTATTTGTGTTTTTGTAAATTTTTGTGTTTATTTAGAGATTGTAATCTCAACCCGAATTGTACGTAATTCGTAGTATTAAGTAACTTAGGTAAATTAGAATTATTTGTTTTAGTGTCCTATACGTAACACTTCACTGAAAGCGCACCGCTTTGTGTAGTGATTACTCCCCAGAAATAATAACATTTATTTCAAACATAGACAAAACCCATTAAAACGGGTATATATATTATAAATCAAATCCAACGATTTATAAATAGTAGGCATACCATAAAACCATTAGGTCTCAATATCAGTTGGATTACTGCTTAAATAACGGTAATAAAGTAAGTTAATGTAACCAAGTAACCCTAAAGTTCAGAAATTCAATTATTCTAAAATAATTGATATACCGGTATTTACGATAGGCCTATTATCTTATTTCTATAAATCTAGGCTGAAATTATACCGGTACTTGTAATTAATTCTAGTCCAGAATTATATATACTACAAACTGTAAGCTGTATACCGGTATTCCCGATAGGCCTATTATATATTTATATATATTTGTGCTAAAATTATACCGGTATTCTGTGATAAACCTAGTCTGTAATAATAGTTATATATACTATAAGCATACCGGTATTCTAATATATTATATATATCACGCTACACTGAGTAGCAGTACCGGTAATTAATTACTAGGCTATCAGTTAATACTGAGTTACTAGACTTGCTCAGACTGTAATACAGCAGTAGACATTCAACTGTACACACAAACATGTCTGACGCAAAGCAGAACCTGTCAGACAGTCTACTAGATACTAGTGAGGGAGACGACCCAACTGAGGGAACACCACACTCCTCAGATAATGACAATCTTAGCTCCAATGTAGATCAATGGAGATATTGCCCCAAGAAGTTTAATCCAACGGACATCGCTTCCAGAGGAGCAACTCCTCAAGAACTG